>JBAMJV010006469.1:0-46310 GCA_037951105.1 Echinarachnius parma | reverse complement strand
AATTGCCGTGGCTGCATGGGGGGTGGGGGAGAAGGGGAGGGGGGCAAAGAGTGGCTTTACAATTCTAGTCAAAATGTATTTTATTTTTCTTTGTAAAACAGTGCAATAAGAATGAGATATATATATTTATATCTTTCTCATGTAAAAAAAACATGAAATAAAACCAAAATCAATTTGATGTAATTATAATTATGTCATAAAGTTAGATTTTGTTATCAAAGAAAGTATTCATTATGACAGAAAATTTCTGCCATGAAATCCGGTTTCGTTTTTTTTCTGGACACTCTGTACAATACCCCTTTTGATACAATCGTTTGTTTCAATCGCAAGCTTCCTGTAAACCAACTTACATTTATTTTTCCATTATTCATCATCAATATTTATTCGTATAAAATCAGACATAATTCGAGATCCGCTGAAATGAAATATGCCAACAAAGGGCATTTGAAGGTACAGCTCTTCTCCTTTAAAATTGTTCATAATAACCGAACGATTGTTCATATTATTATATTTTACTAATTTTGTTCCTGACTGTAACATTCTTTTGGGAAATATTGTACTCATCATTAGGCCTACTTCTTTCTACATATGTTTTAATGAACTTATTGAATATATTAAATTTGATTGAACAAATTAATATAACTTTTTGATAAAAAAATAAAGCTGGAAATGTGGAATGTGGAGTAGTGTGTGAAAAAATGAACATATGTTTGTTCAGAATAGAGCAGTTGATTCATTTCACTAAATTGGGTCCAGACAATAACAATCTTCGCTCCGGTAGGACAATCTGAAGAATACATTAACTTTAAAGTACTTCCTGTACTTGCTCTTCGCTTCGCACAATTATGGCCTTTGAAATAATAATGTAGCGCATGCTTGAAATGTATGTCTTTGTATCGCGGCATTGAGTATTCGTTTAGTTTCTATGCTAAGCTTTTCTTTACTGTTATAGTTTGATCCCATTTTTTGTTTGAAATATGCACACAAAAACATTACCCCTTTAATTTTTAAGAAATGCTAACCCCTAAAGTCCCTTGTTTTTCACAGTATCCTTACACATGTATATGTTTGAATAAATCAGGTTAACTATGTTCCAATTGTCTGCTCATTCAACAATTTGGGAAATGTGCAAATGTATACACTTTTGGAAACATGGATGTGTACTGAATCTGGAAACCCATGTTGCCATTTTTCCGAAGTCTGTAGGCCATTGTATGAACGTTATAAAGATAGTCTGATTTACGTATTAGCTAATTTGCGTATTAATAATTAGTATCGAGTATCAATATCAAGCAAAAAAGACACTAATGAATGTCACTGCTTTGAAAAGTTCTTTGGGGATAACTAATTAAAATATATCAACAATATATTTGTAAAGCCCTGGTCACAACCCACCGTGCGTGTTTTTAGTCCGTACGGTTTTTGGGGAGGCCACGGCCGCCACGTTTTTCTGAAAACTTCAAATGGATGTATAAAGTTTTTGAACGTTAGAATGAACAAGTCTTAGCTTATACATTTAATTTAATTTTTTTTGGGGGGGAGGGCTTTTTTTTTTTTTTAGAGGGGGGGGGGGGCAAAAACGCGTTTAGCCCCCCCCCCCCTCCCCCCCCCCCCACACTTTTTGGATTGTAGTTGATCACACTCAGTGCATTTCCTACTAGCACACTACGCATGCTCTTGGCGTGGATCTGTTTTGAAAAGTGGGGTGGAGGGTTATTATTGTTTACTATATCATTGTTATTATTATTAGTAGTATTAGTATTATTTATTTATTTATTTATTTTATAAATAATAATAATAATATACTCGATTTATATAGCGCCTAATATTGATTGATAATCATCTCTAAGCGCTTTACAATGATAATATTATACTGCCTGTTCAGTTATGCAAAACTGCTTTACAAAGGCGCCTTGCAGTTTAACTTGCATGTTGGCAAACAACAAAATATGAACATATATACATTACATTATAACAATTCAAAACGAACATAAATGATGGGGAGAGTGAATATAATTATACAAGGCATCATTAAATATATACACGCATAATAATATAGCAAGTATAATCTATTATAAAATACAATTCAAATCAATATAAAGCTTTGTATTGTTTTTTAAACGTATATAGGGATGTGCACGACTGCACTGTTATAGGGAGTTTATTAAATAGGCTAGCTAGTTAGTAGTAGTAGTAGTAGTAGTAGTAGTAGTAGTAGTAGCAGTAGCAGTAGCAGTAGCAGTAGTAGTAGTAGTAGTAGTAGTAGTAGTAGTAGTAGTAGTAGTAGTCGTAGTAGTAGTAGTAGTAGTAGTAGTAGTAGTAGTAGTAGTAATATCATAATGACTGTTATTATGCAATTCAGACAAATGTAATTTGAAATCATAACTTTTGGGGAACTGGGGGTGTCTGAGTGTACCATCGATATAAAAATGTATATCGATGGTCTGTGTATGAACATCGTGGTTTTGCGACCGGGTTTTTTTTTTTTTGGGGGGGGGGGGGGGGGGGGGAGGGGGGTGCACGTTGGGAACGTGTCGCCGAGATTTGGGACAAAACAATTATATATTTGCGAGAAATCTGTGTTCATAACCCAGATAACAATGCTACTTTGGCCCATCGTTGGCCCAATGTAGGCGGTCATGTTGGACCAACGTCAAAACGTGACGTTTAGCCCACGTCATTCTTGCCGCTGGGTCCTCGTTGGCCCAACCCCCATACGCCAACGTCAATTGCCAATGTTGAGCCAACGTTTGCCCAACCTTTTATTTTGCTATTTATGACGTCAAGCCAACATTGAGCCGACTAAACCCCAACGTTAATACGACTATATAAGTCAATGTCGGGCCAACGTCGAAACGTGACGTTTAGCCCACGTCATTCTTGCCGCTGGGCCCTCGTTGGCCCAACCCCCATACGCCAACGTCAATTGCCAATGTTGAGCCAACGTTTGCTCAACCTTTTATTTTGCTATTTCTGACGTCAAGCCAACATTGAGCCGACTAAACCCCAACGTTAATACGACTATATAAGTCAATGTCGGGCCAACGTCGAAACGTGACGTTCGGCCCACGTCATTCTTGCCGCTGGGCCCTTGTTGGCCCAACCCACATAAGCCAACGTCTTGCTACGATGTTGACCCAACGTTTGCCCAACCTTTTATTTTGCTATTTCTGACGTCAAGCCAACATTGAGCCCACTAAACCCCAACGTTAATACGACTATATAAGTCAATGTCGGGCCAACGTCAAAAGGTGACGTTAAGCCCACGTCATTCTTGCTGCTGGGCCCTCGTTGGCCCAACCCCCATAAGCCAACGTCTTGCTACGATGTTGAGCCAACGTTTGCCCAACCTTTTCTTTTGCTATTTCTGACGTCAAGCTAACATTGAGCCGACTAAACCCCAACGTTAATACGACTATATAAGTCAATGTCGGGCCAACGTCAAAACGTGACGTTAAGCCCACGTCATTCTTGCCGCTGGGCCCTCGTTGGCCCAACCCCCATAAGCCAACGTCGTGCAAATGTTTAAAAAAAAATGGTGGATAGCCTGGCATGGTGTTACAATTTCTACATACATTTTACCCTACCGTCATACAACCATTAATCCTAAAACCTTATCCTACACCAAATCCTATCCTATCATCCTATCCTATCATCCTATCCTATCATCCTATCCTATCATCCTATCCTATCATCCTATCCTATCATCCTATCCTATCATCCTATCCTATCATCCTATCCTATCATCCTATCCTATCATCCTATCCTATCATCCTATCCTATCATCCTATCCTATCATCCTAACAACAAATTATACAATCGATTGAATATATATAATTGCCGAGAGTTGATTCTAAAATAATCAGCCTTTGAATCTTATTTATAACACTATATTTAGGTGTCATTTATAGTTTTATAAATTATATAGAAAAACAAGGACATGATAACACTGTTTTCAATACAAATAATAGCAAAAATAGCAATTTTTCTGTTCACTATATGATCGTTTGTAATCGATCATGAACACCGATAGCAATACTGCGTTGGCCCAACGTCGGCCCACTTACGACGCGTTGGGATCGATTGCGGAACCAACATTTACCGATCATAAATCACTAATGAATAGGTGAAAGTGAATAAAGAGGGGGCTGTGCAAAGGGGCTTTGCACCCCCAATAATCTTTTAATGAAATTTAATTGTATTGTATTAATTTACCAATTCAAAAAAATCATATAATGTACAATATTTCACAATTTCCTGTCATTTAAAAAAAAGGACTGTAGACATTGCATATATAGTATGGTAGTCAAAACTAGCACTTGAACAACAAGGGATATTTTGAACAACTATAAACAATACGAGTATATACATTATAATATATATAATATTACAACAATCCAAAATGTTGATCATAAATCACTAATGAATAGGTGTATCAAAGTGAATAAAGAGGGGGATGTGCAAAGGGGCTTTGCACCCCCAATAATCTTTTAATGAAATTTAATTTAATTGTATTAATTTACCAATTCCAAAAAATCATATAATGTACAATATTTCACAATTTCCCGTCATTTAAAAAAAAGGACTGTAGACATTGCATATTATAGTATGGTAGTCAAAACTAGCACTTGAACAACAAGGGATATTTTGAACAACTATAAACAATACGAGTATATACATTATAATATATATAATATTACAATGTTCCAAAATGTTTTCATACATTGTTGGTAGAACATAATGAGAATATATTTTAATTTTTGTACAATTTACGAAATCCATATCGTGACATTGTACAATTTAAGTCGCATGGAGGTTCATCTAAAATTACTGTCCCAATGTATGAAATGGACTGTTTCCCTATATCTGTCTTGATTTAGCTATCTTGCATTTTGTTAACCAATTTTCCCCGTGAAATAAATTATATAGCAGTGGTTCAATCTTTTTTCGTAATATTCGTATCTATATTACTACAAATGAAGTACAATCTACTTCATCAATGATGTTTTCATTAAAAGGATAGTTGAGTCTTGGTAAAGAGAGTTCAGCTTTGGTTAAAATAAGTTTTAGTAACTAAAACCTGCACCATTACACTAAAAACTAACAGTTAAAACTTACTCCACCATGCTCAAAAGGAATAACACAACAAATTACAAATGACTAAGTAAAAAGCATGTTCCCATTAAAAAGAGACGTTAAATCTCAAGAGGACGCTCTTTAAAAACCTATTGGTTTTAACCATTACAAATAGAATGTTGTGCATGTCATGATTTGTTGAAATAGTGATTAGATAGAGAGATAATCAACAACTATTTAAAAACATCTTTAATAGTACCTTTTTGAAAAGAAGAAGCAATTTTTTAATTTGTTAGCGGCCGGTTCAAAGTTATATTGTGTGTGCCCTACAATTATTAAACTGTTATGTTTATGGATAGCCTATCTCAGGCATTTCTGAACAAATGTTGATCAAATGAAGTTTATTCTGTCATTACAATTGTATGCTCTTTCAAATTTGACACTCCGTCTTTGATTATCTCACACAAATATTGTGTGTAGCGCCCTCTATATCCTTTAATACGAATCCTTGATAACAAAAAAACTTTTTTGTCGGTAACGATTTCTAAAATGCATGAATTTGGTCTAATATATTTTATTTAGACTTGCGTCAATGCGTTAAATGCGTCAATATTTTACCTCATGTGTAAATCCTCTCCAAAAAGTGCGAAACCGGCTAGAATCATCTGCAAACAATCCCAAATGGAAATAATGAATTAGGTTTGGAAATCGTTTATATAAATGAGGAAAATCGCTGGTTCTACTACAGATCCTTTTGGAACTCCACATGTAATCGGTAATCGAGAAGAAAAAACATCATAAGCTATAGTGATATCGGATAAATACCCCTTGACCACGGGCACCGAGTGGGCCCGATGTGTACAACGTCTATGCGAATTTCATAAACTTGTAGGGAAAAGTGTTGTAAGTCCTTTGCGAAATCTAAGAAGATTCTGTCTGTAACACTTTCAGCATTTAATAATAATAATATATCGCACTTATATAGCGCCTAATGCAGAACAGCCTCTAAGCGCATTATTACCCCTGGTCATATGGTACAGTTCAGACCCGCACACTTATCTTGTACACATTCTCAACTCCCCGGGGAGCATACTAGCGGCGGGCAACCCTATAGGTGCACCAAGCTAATTTTCACCAGACCAGGTACCCATTTATACACCTGGGTAGAGAGCAGCAATGTGGATTAAATGCCTTGCTGAAGGACAAACGGAGTGGGCAGGGTTCGAACTCGGGGTCTCACGATCAGAAAGCACGCGCTCTACCGATCTTGCCACACCACTTCCACTCCGTACACAGTTGATGAATTAAATTGATCAATGCTATAAACTTCAGCCTGCTCTAAAACCATACTGGTGTAGTGGTGTTCATAATATAATTATATAACTTGAACTGTAAACATGTGTGGACGTCGTGTGGCAAAATTTAGTAGAGCGCGCGCTTTCCAATCGTGAGATCCCAATTTCGAACCCAGTGTATTTTCATCGTGTTTGTCCTTAATTTTAAGCAAGACAATTAATCCAATATTGCTGCGCTCTACCAATTTACCCTGTAGGAGTGGAACGTGTATGTAATTGTACTTGTATATCGTGAAATGCGCCCTATATACCAGCATATCCAACGCCGCTCATTGACCGAATAGGTGGTATAGGCGAAACGTTGGCCTAACGCTGGCTTGCCTATACCGTCGAAATGTGGTTATTTGTTAAAGGTTGGTTTGACGTCAGCTAGCCAACCAATATCCAACGTCGCTCATTGACCGAATAGTGTAGTAGGCGAAACGTTGGCCTAACGCTGGCTTGCCTACCGTCGAAATGTGGTTGTTTGTTAAAGGTTGGTTTGACATCAATTAGCCACCCAATATTCAACGCCACTCATTGACCGAATGTTGTAGTAGGCGAAACGTTGGCCTAACGTTGGCTTGCCTACCGTCGAAATGTTGTTGTTTGTTAAATTTTGGTTTGACGTCATCTAGCCAACCAATATCCAACGCCATTCATTGACCCAATTACGTAGTAGGCGAAACGTTGGCTTGCCAATTGTCGAAATGTGATTGTTTGTCAAGCGTTAGTCTGACGTCAATTAGCCAACCAATTTCCAACGCCACTCATTGACCGAATGTTGTAGTAGGCGAAACGGTGGCATAACGTTTGCTTGCCTTCCGTCGAAATGTGGTTGTTTGTTAAATTTTGGTTTGACGTCAGCTAGCCAACCAATATCCAACGCCATTCATTGACCCAAGTACGTAGTATGCGAAACGTTCGCTTAACGTTGGCTTGCCTAGTGTTGAAATGTGATTGTTTGTCAAACGTTGGTCTGACGTCAATTAGCCAACCATTTCCAACGCCACTCATTGACCAAATGTTGTAGTAGGCGAAACGTTGGCCCAACATTGGCTGGGGTGGCTTGCCTACCGTCGAAATGTGGTTGCTTGTCAAATGTTGGTTTGACGTCAACTAGCCAACCAATATCCAACGTCGCTTATTGACCGAATAGTGTATAGTAGGCGAAACGTTTCCCTAACGTTGGCTTGCCTACCGTCAAAATTTGGTTGTTTGTTAAAGGTTGGTTTGACGTCAACTAGCCAACCAATATTCAACGCCATTCATTGACGAAATGTTGTAGTAGGCGAAACGTTGGCCTAACGTTGGCTTGCCAACCGTCGAAATGTGGTTGTTTGTTAAAGGTTGGTTTGACGTCAGCTAGCCAACCAATATCCAACGCCGCTCATTGACCGAATAGTGTAGTAGGCGAAACGTTGGCTTGCCTTCCGTCGAAATGTGGTTGTTTGTTAAATTTTGGTTTGACGTCAGCTAGCCAACCAATATCCAACGCCATTCATTGACCCAAGTATGCGAAACGTTGGCTTAACGTTGGCTTGCCTAGTGTCGAAATGTGATTGTTTGTCAAACGTTGGTCTGACGTCAATTAGCCAACCAATTTCCAACGCCACTTATTGACCAAATGTTGTAGTAGGCGAAACGTTGGCCCAACATTGGCTTGCCTACCGTCGAAATGTGGTTGCTTGTCAAATGTTGGTTTGACGTCAACTAGCCAACCAATATCCAACGTCGCTCATTGACCGAATAGTGTATAGTAGGCGAAACGTTGCCCTAACGTTGGCTTGCCTACCGTCAAAATTTGGTTGTTTGTTAAAGGTTGGTTTGACGTTAACTAGCCAACCAATATTCAACGCCATTCATTGACCGAATGTTGTAGTAGGCGAAACGTTGGCCTAACGTTGGCTTGCCTACCGTCGAAATGTTGTTGTTTGTTAAATTTTGGTTTGACGTCAACTAGTCAACCATGTTCCAACGCCACTCATTGACCGAATGTTTTAGTCGGCGAAACGTTGGCCCAACGTTGGCTATCCTACCGTCAAAATGCGGTTGTGTATTAAACGTTGGTCTGACGTTAACAAGCCAACCAATATCCATCGCAAGTCATTGCCACAATGTCGTAGTAGGCGAAACGTTGGTATAACGTTGGCTTGCCTACCGTCGAAATGTGATTGTTTGCCAAACGTTAGTACGACGTCAACTAGCCAACCAATATCCAACGCCACTCATCGACACAATGTCGTAGTAGGCGAAACGTTGGCCCAACGTTTGCTTTTCGACCATATAAATATGATTGTTCGTCCAACTATCACCCAACGTTGTTTCAACGTACATTTGCCAATCAGTTTGCCAGCAGTCAACATACAACGTTGGCTTAACGTTGTTTTAACGTCAGCTCGCCGACTGCAAAAATGTGGTTGTAAATTTACCTTAGGCCAACGTTGGCTTAACGTTGTTTTGCCAACCGCGACGGTGCCGACTATAGACTACGTTGGGCCAACGTAGCATTATAGGGTGTGCGTATGTCCCCATTTATTGGAGCCTCATATAAGTTGTATGCCGCCATGCCACGTTTTAGCCAGAAATTGAGTTCCCCCAAATGTACTTTTGTCCGGACATCCATTTTAACTTGTGATATCATTTTACCTATAGTTCAAACGTGTCAAACTTCGCAATCTATAGCCTATAGCATCCACTAGCAGAAGTGCTGGAATAGATCTGCAAGAATTTCTTTTGTTCAACTTGGGAATGAATGGGAAGATTATGACACTTGTGTGAAAAGATATCCTCCCATGCATGGACATACAATAGCCCCTGAACAAAAGAGTAGGTCGCCGAAGACCCACGTTCGTTTTCGACATGTCGAAAGCGAGCGTGGGTTTTCGGCGACCTAATCTTTTGTTCAGCGAGCTATTGTCTGTGCATTCATGGAAGGATATTTATTGACGCATGTGAGATAATCTTCCCATTCATTGCCCACTGCGTTGCCAATTTGCTAATTTAATTTGGACCCCGTTTACAGTGAAAAAAAGGCCGGGCCGAGCCGCGGTCGAGCCGCGGCTCGGCCCGGCCTTTTTTTCACTGTAAACGCTCAAAAGGCCAAATGCGGTACCAAAAGTGGCCGCGCATTTGGCCCCGCTCTGGAGGTTGTCTCGGCCACGGCTCGGCCCGGCCTTTTCTCACTGTAAACGCACGCAGGGCCAAATGCGGTACCAAATGTGACCCCGGAAGTGAAAGGATCATTACGTCATAGGATATTCATTGCAAATAACGCCAGCGCCTCTGCACTGTGACCATAGAAGTAGTATACCCCGGCGCGCCCCCAAAATAATCGTTTGTTTACATGCAGAGCGCCACTAAGACAAAATATTGAAGGGGCGGCCGGGCCGAGCCCGCCACTGTAAACGCACACAATTGGGGGGCAGAGTACCGCAATTTAGGCCGGCCTCGGCCCGGGCTCGGCCCGGCCCTGCACTGTAAACGGGGTCTTAGACGCAGCGCGAGCGCCGCGAGAGCGGCCAAGAAAAGTGTACGATCATGTCTAAACAATAGCGAACAATGAACGCCGCTCTCCCCACGTCCTCCACACTCTCTCCTCACGTCCTCCACACGCTTCCAATTTTTTGAATGGATTAGGAGCGCAGAGAAAGCGGCGCGAGAGCGTAGAGCGGTGTGACGGCTGTATTATATATCTTGATTTGTACATCTGTATCCCTTGGAGAATTAATTATATTGCAATAATGTTTCCTCATCATGGGTGATTAGTTGTTGCTTGTTTGGAGCCTCTTGAGAGATAACACCATCAGCAGTGTCCTTAATACAATGTACCCACTTACAATCTTTCTATCTATCTATCTAGCCTATGTCTCTCCATTACAGAGGGAATGCCGCTTCATCACCATTCAATTTTCTTCTTTCTTTTGCTTGTCGCATCCATGTAACATCTCCAAATTCTTTGATGTCATCCATCCAACACCTACTCTGTCTGCCTCTTCGTCTGGTTTGTGTTCTTGGTGTCCAATTAGTTATACTATGTGTCCATCTGTTGTCCTTATGTCTTGCAAAGTGGCCTGCCCATCTCCATTTTTTTATTTCCTGTATAATATCCCTGGTATTTGTTTTCGTTTCTGACCTTGTCTCTTCTTGTAACTCCTACCATAATCCGCTCCATTGTTCTTTCTGTGACTCTAAGCTTCTTTTCAATTTCTTAGTTGTTGTCCAAGTCTCTGCCCCGTATGATAGTACCGGAATTATACACTCATTGAAGGTTTGTCTTTTGAGGGAGATTGGAAGATTCTCATCTCTGAATATAATACTGAGTTTCCCAAATTTCATTTTCAAGGGTGATGCTTTTACCGAGGTATATGTACCTTTCCACCCTCTCGATTGTCATGCCATCAATTTTACTTGTATTGTCTTGTAGCTCATCATTACTTTAGTCTTTGTAATGTTTATTTTAAGTCCTGCCTTTTTGCTCTCTACGCTCAACTCATGGATCATTGTCTGTAGTTCATGTGGATCATGGCTAACAAGCATAAATTGTCGTCTGCGACCCTTAGATGATTCAGATATTCTCCATTTATTGTAATTCTTTTTTATTGCCTTTTTTTTATCACCCTGCCTGACACTTTTCAATATTTTGAAAGCATTGATAGTAGTACTCTCCAGATGAACTTTGGCGCTATAAGCGGAGGGCCAACGCCAAAGTCGAAAAAGTGGCTTCCGGACTTAGGTTGCCAGATCTCCACAACAAGTTTAAACCAATTTTATTTGCAAGTATTTTCAATGAGACAAATTAATTCAGAAGTCTACCTCAACAAATTTGTTGCGAACACCTCCAAATCCAACATGGCGTCCAAAAAAGTAGCCGTTTTGACTTGCTATAGATAATTGGCGACATTTCCCAAACGACACCTGAAATCAGCATCATTTTGCAGTCATATTAAAGACAATACAATTTCCTATAATCTGATACCAAATACCATGGGTTTCAGGATATGTAACACAGTCCTTTTTAGCCCCAAACTCTAATTTTAGGCATTTTCCCCCAACAATATGAAATTATTGATTTACATAATTCGGCATAAATCAATAATCGCATTGGGAGTTGAATTAATACTTTTCGGAAAACTGCCCAGTTATATCAGTAATACTCTGTGACAATTGTGTGTACAGTATCTAAACAAAAAGTTATAATGATTTGAAGTCAGCAATGATATCGACAAATACAGCAATTTTGTACGATTTAGAATACTATACAGGGTCCCCCAATAAATTTCATTCTTGTTTACGAGCTTTATTCAAGAAATGCTCCTTAAAAAATGACATATTGTTTATACCAGCTTTTAACAAAACCTTCAGTTTTATTATTTTTATGTCATGAATATGCTGCCATCGGTTTGCAATACACGAAAATAGTGTATCGGTAATTTCACTGTATGTAATAAATCAATTGTGCAAAGTGCACTAACTAACATATTCGAATGGGAGGCGCGCGTCTATTACAATTGGACCGACCATATCTGGATAATTATGTTTTTAACATGATATATTCGGAAAACAAAAGTTACCTAGACTACATGCAAATTCGTTTTCATGGTTCGAAGAAAACTTTGAATAGGCTATTATGTTTATCGTAGAGTAACTTTTTGTACCACCGTGTACATTTGTAACCATAGTAACAACAATAGAAATGCAATAAATCATATATCTGGCTACTACAAGCCGCATTATGCACACTAATTTTCGCGTGAACATGGAGGAAAACAAATCACACGTGAAATAACACCCTTACCTGCTATTTTTAAGTTTTTTAAATACAAATTTGTTGATTTGGTATATTTCTGTCCATAATCGGCTGTTGTTACCATGGTTACACGAGTACAGTGTAGTGCACAAAAATAACAATTCGGCTTGCTGAGGCTTTTCGGTGTTGTACATATTAGTTTAGCAATTGAGTTTGTTTTGTTTTAATACTGAGTCAGACAATTTGTATAGACCTTTGTGGTCTCCAGATACATGTAATAAGATATGAACGGCATGAAGGGTGCGTACCTTGCGATCAAGATGGTGTTCGAATCTAGATACGCTCTGCACATATGTCCCGCATATTGTGTAATTCATTAAGACACTTATTTAAGATAATGAACATGATCTTGACAATGTTTTAAACACATCATGGACACCCAGTCTGATTCGAATTCGCAATATGCATGGCATGCGCATCAGTATGCAGCTGACTGGAATGCTCCATGTGGAGTGGAATTAAGTTCATTGTTAGCGCTTGATTTATGATAAATGCAGTTAAACAAATACAAGACAGACACGACATCTACGCGGATTACATAATGATGGTGGAATATTCATCATAATACAGGAAATGGTGGTTTTGTTGATGTGTTCATAACTGGAATTGAAGGTGCCCGAGATTGACGCATTTATTTGGTATACAAATCCTGATTACACATTTTTGAGACACCCTGTACATCATGAGAAATCATGCAAAACTACCCGTTTTGTCGATATCAAATGCTGACTTCCAAGAACTATAACTTTTTGTTCAGATACGGTACACACTTGAAATTTACAGAGAGTATTGTTGATATAATTGGACAGTTTTCTGAAAAGTATCAATTCAACTGCTAATACAATTATTGATTTATGTGTAATTATGTAAATCAATAATTTCATATCTTTAGGAAAAAATGCCTACAATTTGAGTTTGGGGCTAAAAATTACCGTGTTACATATCCTGAACCCCATGGTGTTTGGTATCAGATTATAGGAAATTTTATTGTCTTTAATATGACTGCAGAATAATGCTGGTTTGGGAAATCTCGCCAATTATCTATAGCAAGACAAAACGGCTGCTTTTTTGGACGCCATCTTGGATTTGGAGGTGTTCGCAACAAATTTGTTGAGGTAGACCTCTGAATTATTTTGTCTCATTAAAAATACTTGCAATTAAAATCGGTTTAAACTTGTTGTGGAGATCTGGCAACATAAAGTCACTTTTTTTCGACTTTGGCCCTCCTCTTAGGCTCTTACTATAGGGTCTTTGTATATTTAGCTTTAATGAGGTGTATGTATATCTCATCGCTTATCTGTTTCTCCAAAGCATCTGATCTAAACCATCGAATGCTTTCTCGTAGTCGACGAATTCCTTCGCCTTTTCAAGATCCGATAATCTGAATCCTGCTCGAAAGCCGGCCTGCTCTCTTGGCTAATTGTTATCTAGCTGTCTTTGGATTCTTGCAAGAATGATTTTTGTGAAGTTGTACATAATAAGGTAATAAACTAATGGGTCTGTCATTCTTTATATCATTTGTGTCTCTTTTTTTAAACAGTATAATAACTTTAGATTAATTCCACTGGGTAGGAACTTGTTCCAGATGAAGGATCATGTTAAACAATTTTGTCAAGATGTTTACAGTAATTCTTCTCCCAACTTCAATGTGTCTACAGTTAATTGGTCCTCTACATGAGCCTTTCCTTTCTTCATTTGATCTAGAGCTTTCTGCACTTCGTCTTTCTGAATGGGTGGTACACTATCCGCTTTTTTAATTCCAGTTTTCTTCTGTTCTCCAATCTGGTATGTCCGTATTGTACAGTTCGCTATCTAACTCCTCAATGGTTTCTGTGATTTTAGCTTTGTCATTAACTGCTGTTCCATCTTTTGTTTTCAGTGGTGATAAGAGCTTTTTTCCACCCTCCAGTTTCATATTGATGATTTTGGGCCATTCATTACTTTCCAGCACATCTTGGTCCTGTGTTGTCTCTTTTGCTGCCTTCTCATCTTACGGATTGTCTTGTTTAACTCTGTATACTCGATCTGGTTTTGTGCCGATGCATTGTCTGTCTGAAGGGTTTGAGAGCTTTTATTTTATTGTTCATTTTGGAATATCCTCCGCGTTGCTTTTATTTGTGTTTGCTATCTTTTTTTTACCTTTAGCTAGCTTCTCTGCTTCCTCCTTAATAGTAAGCAAATAATTACCGTTGGTGAAGGTAATTTCGCTTCGGAAAGATAGCTACATCCAGATCGCCTCGGAAGTGATAGTTTGCCATCGCCTGAAACCAAAAGGTGATTATTTGCTTTATATTCCACATCGGAAACATTTCACTGGTATAGGGTCTACGAGAAAGACAATCTAACTGTTTTTGGTGTTAGGCCTAGTTCTAACAGTTACCGATACTAGACATTGATCTACTTACCATCAATGCTATTCCAATTCTACTTCTACTTCTACGTCGATACTCAGCAGGATCCAAAAGTCCGGATATAATGCCGAGGAACGAAAAAACTAAACAAAACAAGACAGCACAAAACAAAACAATAAACAAATAATGTGTGTTCTCGACCTAATTGCCGAGGGTGGGAAATGCTCTCCTGAAGGCCGCCAGCGCGTTGGCACCTAATGCATTTGTTGGAAGAGCATTCCAAGACAGGATTGTCCGCGGAAAGAAGGAGTTCTTGTATACTTCAGTTCGGCATTGGAGTAGCTGGTACTTATTTTCGTCATACTGACGAGTGTTGTTAGGCGCCATCGGCATGATGACTGCGGTTGGGTTGATATATAGCAACAAGTCCCCTTTGTATTTTGAACATCATATTCAGGCTTGAAGCTAATCTTCTCCTTTCCAGCGTCTCCCATTTAAGATGCTGTATCATGGCCGAAACGCTGCTCCTTCTTTGGTAGTCCCTGGAGACAAATCTGGCAGCCCGTCTTTGAACTGCCTCAATTTTGGAGATGTTCTTGTTTGTATGCGGATTCCAAACAGAGGAGCAGTACTCTAAATGTGGAAAAACAAGCGCGAAATAGGCTTGTTGGCGAATCTTCTGTGATGTTTTCCGTAGGTTTCTGCTGACAAGGCCTAGCATCCGGTTGGCACGCGCCGTGATGTTGGTGATGTGGCCATTCCAAGAAAGGGTGTAGTCAGAGTGTGATCAACTAATTGAGGTTCATCAGCCTTCTTTTCTTGAAAATAGATTTTAAAGGCGTAATTTAAGTTAATATAAAGTAATTACAAAAAACTTGGTAGGCAGTCATACCATGCACTGACTGGTATCATGTGACATCTGATATTACCTTTTCTGGCAGTCTTTAAAGGGACCGTCCGCCTTTTACAAATCGTCTGAACATTTTCCAGTAGACGACTGAGGATGAATGTAACACACACACAAATTCAGATCGAACAGCCCTGTAATTTGGATTCTACGAATGAAAAACGAATGCGCCCCTCCGCCAAACTATATATCGGTCAATAAAGGAGTTTAACTGATTAAGCATAATATTACAACAATATTGTACTTATTCTTGTAAAGGTATTGTGAAGCCGACATTTGTAAAGGTATGTCACGGAAAAGGGTCTCGAAAATGAAGAATATACAATTACATGTAGTAAGTTTTAGCGAGTTTTGGTTATTTTGTTTAGTATTCGCTTACGCCGCTGTTCGATCACAATCTTAGCCTCTTGACAAGGCATGTCTCGTCTGAGCTGAGTTGAATGCACGGTATAGTATGCATTATGCAGGAACGACTGGACAGCGCGACTACCCTGCACAATCATTTGGCGAGACAGCCTCTTCTCATCTGGATTGCTCTCCGATGAATTTCTTTTGTTAAGTATTGAATTCCTCTAACCTACAGGTAGAACCCAATCAGGAAGCTGAGTTATCACGTACTCATGCATTATGCATCATTCCCCAACGCAAGACACAAACTATACCACACAAACACACGTACAATGAAGCGACGTACACGCTGAAGCGATTCAAAGGTCAGATCATGGTCAGATGCAATGCAGATGCAACACACACACACACACACGTCCGGGCCGCGCCCGAGGCCACACACAGAAACACAGTTGCATGTACACACACAGCTTACACAGGGATGTGTTTGTGTATACAATGCTATTGTACTGTGCGTGTATGCGGACGTACACGTAGTTCATATTTAAATGGGAGAGGCATAGAGACGTGTGACTGACTGTTAATATCACAAAACTACTATGCATGATTCATTAAATCAAGCGTATGCATATTCATGAGCCACTAGATGCGTAAAGGCGAGGGGATCGCACGTGAATTCACCACTCGCCAGATAGCCTCCATCAGGCGTTCAGTCGTTCCTGATCCTGCATGCAGCGCAGCCATTGCTTGCTTGAGACACGAAGCCTTGTTAAAGGCTATCACAATCTGTGCGCGGGTCACGTAGTGGTCACGCACAGCAACGTGGTACTCCGCTCTCTACCGTGAGCGAAATTTCGCACCGGGTGAATACTCGTATAATGCACAAATAAACGCGCTTTGTCGTTTTTATTATTTTGAGGTCTATAACTCTACGAAAAAGATATTCCAAGCCCTAATTGTTTCAGGTATGCTGTTAAATGACATTTTCTTTCATATAAGAAAATAACCTCGCAACTCCTGAAATTTGGCTTGAAATAGGCGGACAGTCCCTTTAACATCTCCTTATTTTTTAAACATAGTGAAATGTGTACCTATTTCAAAGTTCCACTTTCCGTTCGTTAAGTTCTTGTTTGGATGTTTGGGGGTAGCCATTATATCATAAGTGATAGAGATATCTAAAGTTGTATCAACTTCGGACAACCTACTATACAGTGACCCCTGACTGACCCATTGGTGATGTAAACTTTGGCTTTACAATCCATCATGTGATTTGTACATTATGTCGACCATTATAGTAATGCCCTCTTAATGATATATTTTGAACCCCATGGAAACCTGAGAACGACCCTGCAAGCTACCGTCCAATCTCTCTTATGTGCACATCCTACAAACTGTTCGAGCGTCTCCTTCTGGCCAAGCTTAACCAATTAGTAGAACATGTGCTACCAAAGGAGCAATAAGGCTTCAGACCAGAAAGGAGTTGTACCGATCAAGTCATAGCCCTCACTACCTTCATCGAGGCAGGATATCAGCGTGCTGTCAAAGCAGATGTGGCACTGATTGACCTCTCGTCAGCCTGCGACACTGTATCTCCATACAGTGTCGCAGGATGACGAGATGTCAATCAGGGCCACACCTGTGACGTGGCCTGCTGCTCAAAGCATTGTCAGACAACCAAGCGCATACGGGCTTCCATACTCAGCAACATAATATTCACTTGGAAAACAAACAAGCTCGGCAAGAACCCTTGACGGCCTCGCTCAAGGATCTGTCTTGGCCCCGATGCTTTTCAACATTTATGTAAGTGACCTGCCGAAGACCACTTCCGGGAAAATTGCCTATGCAGATGATCTTGCACTTGCTACCCAATCCACCGATGTCAACGTTCTAAGCCCGTTCTAAGCCTATTCACTCACCGAATATATGAAGAAGATGAAGGACGACTTCGCATACTGGCGCCTCCTTCCCAATCCTACAATCGCAGCCTCTAGTCTGACCAGCCCTTAAGACAAAAAAACAGCTAAGGGCCTCTCCTGTATATTTCGTTTTAATATAATGTATAGTTCCTGTACTTTTATTATTTAAACCACCAGATACAAGACAAGATACAAGACAAGTGATTGATAGTGATGTAGCTCGAATCAATCGTGCGCAGTTATCAATCCAAGGGGCCATTTAGAACTGAGCATGCGCAATAGATAAAAAGGGATTAACTTGAGCGAGGAACTTCACTTGTGCCTGGTACAACTGTTCCACGTACTAATTACTTTGTGCCTCGAACAGTTGTGCCTGGTTTAACGTTAAATCTGAACTAAAGTTGAGACACTGATGAGAATTCGGGCCTATGAAATAACATGCAAGATACAATTTATCTCGGGGGGCTGTCTTTTGTTCTAAGAAGAAAAATATAGTTATTCAATATCTTGCTACCTAAATATAAGATAATATTTACCTGATTAGTTGGTTGGGCCCTGGGAACGATTTTTTCACCGGGGGTGATGAGATATATATACGTTTATACAGGCCTGTCGGAAGGAATTTTAAAGTGGTACGTATACGGTCAACGGATTGGGGGCGTGGCACAACTGCGAGGGAGCGGAGCACCGCAGGGGGTGTCCCCCCTCCCACGCTAGGGAGCTTTTGCAAATTTGGACTCGAAATAATGCAATTTGGTGCATACCTTGGAAGGAAATTTTATAATACTTAATCAAATAAATCATTACCATCTCCCCTCATGATAAGACCGCTATATAGTATACAAACACAATATAATTTTAATACACACACAGACACACACCAGAAATACACTTACATCGTCCGCCTATCGTCCGTGCATGTATATACTTGGGGGAGGGTGTGCCCCCTCCCACGTGGAGACATTTTGGAAATTGGTGTTTAAAATATCACTGTATAAGTATGGTCATAATTGTTGCAGTTATATATCATTATTATTATTATGCATTTTGTAAGATTTTTAGAAGATTTAACTTCTAAAAAAAAGTGGGGATTGTTTGTCTTGTACAGGCCACCCCCGCATCAAAATGTGGGGGATATATCCCCCCCAGGGGGGGGGGGGGGGGTAATCAGATAATAGTCGGACGGCGTGTGCGGCTGAGACCTCCGAACCCATAGGATTTCGAACTTTCTTTCTTTCTTTCTGTATTATTTGTATAATAATTTTGTATTATGTGATGATGTTGAAAATAAAATGAACCAAATCAATCAATCAATCAAACAATGGCCAATCATTTTGCAGTTTTTGATAAAATTCTTCATTAGTAAACTGTACCATACTACAGGGGCGGCGCCAGGGTATTTTCTTAGGGAGGGCGAAAGTTTATACTTTGAGGGCGCGAAGCCACCTAGCGGGGGGAGGGTTTGCAGGGGCGGATCTAGCTTTTTGCTAAGGGGGGTTTGACCCAATGACGATGCCGCGAAGCCGCGAAGCCGCGAAGCGGGGAATTTTTTTGGCTATTTTAAACCCCCGTAAGTGATTTTGTTTCACCCTTTTTTAACTTTCGTCAACGAGCCGCGAAGCGGCAAATTTTTTTTGCTATTTTGAACCCCCGTAAGCGATTTTTTCACCTTTTTTTCACTTTCGTCCACGAGCCGCGAAGCGGCGACTTTTTTTGCTATTTTGAACCCCCGTAAGTGATTTTTTGTTCACTTTTTTTACTGATACATTTTCACTTGGCAGCCCAAGGGGGGGGGGGGGTTAAACCCCCTAACCCCCCCCCCCCCCCCCGTAGATCCGCCACTGGTTTGGGAGGGGGGTGTCCCCCCTTCTACACCAGGGAAATTTGGCAATTATAAACACCCGAGGTTGTGAAATATTATGTATGTGAGGGAGCGGAGCGAGCTTGAAAATTTTAGCCATTTCACAGCGGAAAATTGCCATTTGTTTCAATATAATCGTATGGGTATATTCGTTTTTATTGCTTATGATATGGCGTTAGGAAGGGTTATATATAAACAGGTTGTGAAATATTATATATGCAAGCGAGCGGAGCGAGCTTGAAAATTTTAGCAATTTCACATCGGCAAATCCCAAAATCCCGGAGAAAATGAGGGAGAAAAGACGGAAAAGGAATAAATGAAAAAAGGCACCAATGTCTAAGGTTTTTTTTATGAAAATGGGACCCATGTCTAAGGATCTTTCTTGAAAAAGTCACCCTTCCCAGCGGCACATCCCCGTATACCCAATATATACTTGAGTACCCCCCCCCCCCCGGTATCCCCTATCCCCCGAGATCATACGCCCGTGGACACACTAAAACACACGCTGTTGATCCCATGTGTATCTCCTAGTGGAACTGTTGTTTCTGGCGTATTTTGTATGGTTAGATGGATCTGTACATGATGCGCTTGATGTAGAAGGATCATTTTCAAGATGGGGGCAAAAGGTTCTCAACATTATCTTACCCTTGCTTTGATGGATCTCTATTTGGGGTGCCCTTTTACTTCAAATTGTTCTGACAAGCCAGAAGAAAAAAATCAGCAGAATTGTTTCGTTTATTTGCTGACTCCCCCCCCCCCCCCCCCCCCCCACCCCGGCCCACCCCCTGGATCCGCCCTGACCCCCTTACCAGTGAAGGGCGGGAAGCAAATTTTAAAAATAGAATGAAGAGGTGACGAAAATGGGTGGGAAAATAGGCCTAACCTATACATAGGAGGTTTAACGGTCAGGTGGTGAGCTTAATTTATCACTTTCTTGAGGATATTATTTTTAAAATTTGCGATTGGATGACAAAGTTTTGTGGCATACGCTGTTCTTCGGCTTCCATGATTTTTGTCTTTATTTCTCCTTCTCGGCATTTATTCATTTTTGCACATTTCATAGAAATTTACAAGTCGTATAGTTGTTACGATTGGTTACTATAACTTCGGTTTATATGATAATGCGTTACATAATTATGGAAAAAGGTAATGTCACTTCGATGTTCGTGTTCTTTCATTAGCTGGTGACGATCAGCCTACATGGCATGACATTTATCATCCTCACACCTTCTCTCTTCTTTTCTCTTCTCTTTAGCTTTAACAAAGTTCAATAGACGGAGACCATCATGATCTTATAAATACGTTTCAGTCGTTTCTACTTGTATTTAAAAGTAGCTTAGTAGTTGGTATGCTACATAATATTGGCATCACTCATGACTTGTGATAATGAATCAATCAACCAGTAAATCACAAATTCTTTTGAATCAATCATTGAGGAATGGTTTAACACTTACGATTGTGAGACGAATTTACTCTGGTCACAAAACTTCATAGTGCAACACGCTGACCATGGGCGATGGAAGTTGCCCGAATATTACAATAGGGACTTTTCGCTAGTGTGGACGAGAACGAGTTTCCCGTCCTAAAACGACCGTTTCAGGGTGGCCCAGAAATAACGGAACGGGGTATTTGCCATTGTGATAATATGTTCACTGGATAGATAATCTTTTTAAAAGAAATTCGTTATTCCGAACACCCAAACAAAAACATTACTGTTGATGATATCAAAGTTCTTTTTAAAAGATTATCTATCCAGTGAACCTAGTCTGTATGTTTCTTTATAATGGAAAGTACCCCGTTCCGTTATTTCTGGGCCACCCTGTATAAGCAAATAATATGTGTATGACGTAATACTCCACGTTGGCACTGTTTAACAATAGTAACTAGGTCCGGTAAGCTCCGGCATACTTATCTTGCCGAACCTAGTTATACTATTGTTAAGTTTGCCAACGGGGAGTCTATACGTCATATACAAATGTAGAATTGGGTTCTCAATACCACACACACAATCCCAGACACTCCTAACACAGCAGCAAGGAGGAAACACAGGCATGTGTTACTTGTAAGAAGTCTCATGGGCCAACTGCCCAGAGCACATTTAATGTATAGTGCAAATGAACCATGTGGCATATCCCATAATATGCAAATGAATAACACAACAATGTCTGTTTTGAATCTTCAAGTACATGCAAATCTAACACATAATAAACTACTACTGAATATTCATACAAAGACAAAGTATCTACTTGATACATATTCATGGTGATGTGCAACTGACCATGCAATGGTGATCTCAGTTGAATGGATGAAAGGTACAATGGGATGAATAGGTTAAATGACTTAATCGGTTGCCAAGGGTGATAGAGTGGCATAGCTAGTGCCAAATAATAACAGGGGGTGAAAATGTACTAAATAAATCCCTACAAACTACCCCTCCTCTCACAAATAAAATGTCCTCATTTTACAACATATAAACGAATGTAAACAATCTTCTTCAAACGACTGTTTTCTCTGTTGCAAAAAAAAACATTTCAGCTCCAAACACTTTCCTGTCAACTAATATTTATACTATCATGCAAGCAACTCTTCACGACTATCTTGTTCCAACATTTATACTATAGCTGCACATCAATCCCCCTCTAGGGAATACGTGGTATATAAAATCAAATTTGCATACTGCATATCCTAACCTCAAACAAAATAACGAGTTTCAATACGAATCAAGTTGATATCCAAAGCCTCATAAAATAGAACAATTCCTAATTAACTAAATTGCCCCAAAACACAGAATTATCTCAAATCTCCTTTCAAAACTAAATTCCGTCCTAAAATCGAACTTTATCCAATTACATATATAAAAAGAACGGCAAAAGGAAGTGGTAGAACTCTCTACCCCCAAAAATAGCATGCCTACGCAACATCCGTGGGCCTTTTTTGTTTAACATTCAATACAACTACAAAAGTCGCATATCACTTAACCCGTAAACAGCCGAGGTTTTTTTTTTAGCATTGATACACTTTCCATGTATACAAAAGTCAATGATTTATCAAAAATATCTAATTTGCATCATTTACATGAAATCATCTATTATTTTGAGCATAAAAATTGAAACAGTCAACCAGAAAAATCCTGAGAACTTATTTCAACACAAAAAAGTCATAATGTGGCTTCATAATGCAAATTTGACCTTGAAAAATAAATAATCCCCAAAACAACCCAAAAATTGTGAATATTCCAGCATGTTATGCATTACGTAAGGGATATTTCATTTTCAATTATCCAAATTTGTATACACAACGTAAAAAAAACGTCTGAAGTCCCACATGCTCATTTTGTCTGTGGTACCGACACCTTTTCAAAAAATTTCGACCCAATCTTTTCTATAAAGTGTCACTTTTAAATGAAATATAACCTTTTCTTCAATTTATCCTTCTTTTTTTTAACAGTAATTTTTGTTTACTAAATATAATTCGACCAAAAACATGTCTTGAAATTACAAGAGGGTATCCCTTTAAAAAAAAAAAAAATTGACACAATATAGGATTTTTGGGCTCTACGGCCAGAAAAGTGGCCCTTAGCAATTCCTAAATCAAAATCTTAACTTCTTCATGTACCAATACAATTGTATATCCTCACAATAACTACAACGACCAAGCATGACATACCTGCCAACTGGATAAGCATAATGCCATTGCATACTGAAATAAAAGAACAATTTTTTTTTTATCCTCTTTACCAAAATGCATAATTCAAAATGCTACCGAAATATCAATGCAAAAAACTGCTGACAGTTGGCAATTATGTTATTTCTCTAGCAAATGAATCGTTCCGGATGTCGATCACTCTAAAATAAAATAACTCGATGTCTTTCTTTTCTCTTTTAAATTAAACATTTACAAACATCATTCAATATAAACAAAAATCAATCTTTTTAGGCAATAATTATGTAACTGTCCTATTCCTTTTGTTTGTTCAGATACAACATATATAACTGTCCTATAACCAGAGTTCCAAATGAGTGAGTATGAGGAGAAAATACAGTCCTTTTTCCTCTTCCAAGGTTTAAAGTCAATTTCTATAATATCAACCTTGATATAGTCCATCTCACTCTATCTGAACATAACTGCTCATTCAAAATTGGACGTTCAAAAACCGACCACATCTGCATATCGTGCAGATATGTCTTCCTTTACATTCAAGAGTCCATTTCGAAAACATGTCCTTCAAAAAGTTCACTTTGTCATATCTCGCGAATGTGTTTTTCCTGTTGGTCTAAATGTCCATTAAGACACATTTCGCGAATGTGTTCACTACGTCCTATCTCGCGAATGAGATTTTCCTTTACTGTCTTGTGTTCACTCCGTCACATATCGCGAATGCACTTTCCTTTACTTTCAAAAAGCGATTCCTACATAAATCAGAAATGTCTCTAATCCTATTCATTAAATGACCCTAGAAATTCCTATGTAACGATGATTACGGGATTACGGGATGTGAACTTCACATTTGAAAATCACCAAACTTTTGCGGTCTGCGAACAGTTCGACCATAACGCGATTGCCTAGCTGGCACACTAGAGTCTATTTCTCCTGGTGGGTCATCAGATCGGTGGGTCCCAACATGTCCGCTCGCTGAATCGTCTCGTGCCATCTCGGGTAACATCGTAGAAGGCTGCAGGTCCCCGATGTTCGACGGTCCTGGACTTGCTGAAGGGTCCACGCTGTGCGACTGCGATAGTCGTCCAGGCTGGAGTGGACCACTGGTTCGGGTGCCGGCAACTGCACCTCAATTGATGAACGAGGTGAAGCATTGCTTGAAGGAGAAAGCAATCTGTCCTCTGGTGTCCCCTGTTGACCGTGCGCAATAGGAAGACCACTGTTCTCAAGGCTCACCTTAGATCGGAAAATCTTTAGCCTATTATGGTGTACAACCTTGGTCCTGCCATCATGGATGTCAGTTATGCTGTAGTTCAGGCCATCCCGTGACGTTGATTTGACTGAAAAGGGTCCCCTCCAGTTCGGCTCCAGCTTATTTCTGGCATTGACGGGGTCGTGTAACCATACCAGATCCCCTGGTCTGTACTCGATCGTGCGAGAACCGGCGTCATAATCCTTCTTCTGTCGTAGCTGGGAGAGGTCCGCCTTCTGCCTGGCGTATTGGAAAGCCTTCTTCAACCGCGTACAAACGTCCGCGACGTACTCTTGTGCTGAATCATATGAAGGAGGCGCAACTGGGCAAGTGACATTGGCTGGAATTCTTGCCCCTCTGCCATGCATGATGTAATACGGCGTCAATCCAGTACTGCTGTGTACGCTGGTGTTGTACGCCAGTTGCAGCTGGTGGATATGTGTATCCCATTGTCCTCCGCGGTCTGCCATGTATCGTGCCAGCTGACCCTTGATGACTCGATTCGCTCTCTCCACGATACCCGCTCCCTGTGGGTGATAAGGGGATGAGCGGGACTTTCTAATGCCGAGCCTCTGACACAGATCTTGGACGATCCGCGACTCGAACTGTCGGCCCTGGTCGGTGTGTAGCGACTCGGGTATTCCATGCTCTTTGGTGTAGTCCTCGAACAGATGTTTGGCTACTGTCTTAGCTGTCTGGTCCCGCATAGCGTAAATATTGGTGTACTTGCTGAAATGGTCAACGACGACCAAGATGTAGCGATATCCATTTCTTGATGTCGGAAGCTCAGCTATATCAGCAACAACCATTTGAAGTGGGTGATCGGTTTTGATGCTCTTGAGTGGAGCTTGATGCTTTGGGTTTGGTGATCTCATCGATTCACATGCGGTACATGTATTGCAGTAGTTCGTTATGTCCCTGTGCATGAACGGCCAGTAGCACATCGACTCTGCTCTCAAGAGAGTACGCTGGATTCCGAAATGTCCTGACGAAGGATTCCCATGTAACTCTTCTAGGATGCGAGGGACGAATGCCTCTGGGATCACCACCTGAAGTGCGGTTATGCCTGAGTTGTCTTGTCTTGTGCGATAAAGGATGCCATCTTCACATACGAGACGTGGGAGTTGCCACAAGAAACGCCGCAAACGAGGTGTCTGCCGCCGAATATCCCGTACTGTAGGATGGCGTCCACTGTTGATGTAAGTGATCACCTCCTGGATCTCTTTGTCTTGCTTCTGATGGTGGTGCAGATCCGCGTTGTGGTTGGCAAGGATGAAATTTCCTGGGGCTTCGTCAGCTGTAGTCGTACCCCTTGACTGAGGGTTCGTAGACTCTGGCTCTGGCTCTCTGGTCGCTGATCGTGTGTTGACCATACTACAGTTCGTCTGTAGGCTTCCCCCAAGTGTCTGGTTTTCCTCGGCTGATCGTTGGCACTGATCTGGTAGACGTGAAAGGGCATCTGCATTCTGATGCAAACGGCCTTGACGATGCACGATCCTGAAAGTGTATGCATTCAACTCCACAACCCATCGTGCTCGACGTCCAGATGCGTCATCCTGGATTGGTATCCTGTTGTAGCTCAGTAGAGGGCGATGATCAGTGATAACATCAAACTCTTGGCCACGTAGATAATGTCGATAATGTCTAACTGACGCAACAATGGCCCACAGCTCTCTGTAATATGTAGACCATTTTTGTTGAGTGGAAGTCAGTTTCTGGCTGTAGTATGCCACCACGCATTCTTTGCCTTCATGAATCTGCGACAACACAGCTCCTATAGCATCCTGTGAAGCGTCAGTGGCTAGAAGAAACTTGGCGCTGAAGTCTGGGTATGCTAAGATGGGTGGTTTGACAAGTGCCTGCTTCAATGCATTGAAGGCTGACTCGCATTCATCAGTCCATACAAACTGAGCTCTCTTCTGGGTCAGATTGGTCAATGGTGCTGCGACCTTGAAAAATGCAGGGATGAACCGACGATAGAACGATGCCAGTCCAAGAAAAGATCTGACTTGGGTTGCAGTCCTGGGCCTGGATAATGCAGCAACCTTGGAGATATTGCTGGGATCTGGTAGTACACCTGCAGAGCTGATCACATGTCCAAGGTAGGTGACTTGCTTCTTGAATAGTTGACACTTGGAAGGCTTCAGCTTTAGGCCAGCTTCTCGTACTCGTTGAAGAACCTCTTTCAAGTTGGCTAGGTGCGAAGTGAAGTCTTGTCCCAGAATGATGCAATCATCCAGATATACTAGACAGGTGGACCAGTGTAGTCCCCGAAGAACTCGTTCCATGAGGCGTTGAAAAGTCATTGGCGCATTGACAAGCCCGAACGGCATCACGTTAAACTCATAGAGTCCTGTTCCTGTTGTGAATGCTGTCTTTTCCTTGCTGTTTGGATCCAGTGGGACTTGCCAGTATCCTGCTGAAAGATCGATCACGCTGAAGAATGTCGAAGAAGACAGAGCATCTATCGTGTCATCCTGACGAGGAATTGGGTGCGAGTCTTTCACTGTCACAGCATTGAGAGCACGATAATCTATGCAGAATCTGTAGGTATTATCCTTTTTCTTGACCATGACGATGGGGCTCGCCCATGGGCTGTAACTGTGCTGGATGATACCCCGTTTCAGCATGTTGTCGGCGTGCTTTTCAATCTCAAGCCTCATTGCTGGTGAGGTCCGGTAAGCCCTTTGATGAATCGGCTTGTCCATGGTTGTGTGGATTTCATGATGACTCATTGTCGTCTGTCCTATGTCGTCACTAGATGAACTGAAAACATCCTGGTACGAACAAAGGAGTTCCTGCGCCTGCATGTATTCTTGCTCCGTGAGTCCCGAAGTTGAAAGCGTACATTCGACGTCCGAGCGCAGTTCTGGTTTGGTAGCTGCAATCTTTTGCTCAACTACAGCATACTCTTCATCGTTCTGTCCAGTCATGGAGTGAAACTGACCCAAGTGCATGTCTGCTGGCAATTTCACTGATTCGGAAGATGGATTGATGAGTCGTACTAAGATAAGTCCATCCTGGGGTCGAAACAATGATTTAGCACCAGCAACCTGGTGGTGCTCATCCATAGAGGGCTCAAAGATTCCGTCGTAGTCCTGCGGAATAACATCAGCTTGTGGAGATACCAGGCGGCCATGTACATGAGTTTCACTCATACCAGGGAGAGTGGCTGTTCCAACCAGTGAAACATTACATCTCAGTGGAGCTTGATGTTGGTGACGATCTACCAGTGGTATCGTAGAATCAAGGAATGAGAACGTCGAAGTAAGGGATGATATCGAAGCACCATGCTTAGTGAAGAAGTCCCAGCCTAAGATGCAAGGATGAGTCACATTTCTTGCAATGTAGAACTGATGCTGAGTAGACCTACTGCCAAGATGTATGGTTGGTGTGGCTGCCCCTATGGTGTCGAGGGATTCACCCGTCACTGATGAAGCCAGGGTAGCAATCTTTTGTAGTGGACTACGTTGACTTTCTGTAATAGAGTAGTAGAAGTCAGCGCTCATCAACGAAATGTGCGCACCAGTATCAAGGAATGCGAGGACGTAAGTGTTATCCAGTATAACCGGAACATATGGCGGAGGTTGTGGCGTTGCAGGTTGTGAATGGTTAACACATTTTTGGGCCTTGGGTAGTGTAGTTGACGAGTGACCCTCATCATCAACTATCGGTAGTTTCCCTGATCATCGAAGTGGACCTTTCTCTGCGTGTCGTAGCTCATCTGACGGAAAGGAGAATCTCTTCTGTCAAATGACGATGGGCGTGCAGATCGCTGGTTATCAGGCTGTTTGAACCTAGGCGGTGAACTTTCGTAGCGACGTCCATACGGGCTTGTAGATTTATCGAAGCGGACATTTCTCGGCGTGTCATAACTCATCTGACGGAAGGGAGAATCTCTTCTGTCGAAAGATGATGGGCGTGCAGACCGCTGGTTATCATAATGTCTACGAGGGTTGACAGATCTGGCATCGTCGTATGAATCACGTCGTGACGGCCTGTACTGTTGTTGTTGCGGGCTCGGTGATCGCCGGAACTGACGATGTTGAGGGAGGGAATACTGACGAGGGCTTGGCGACCTGTACCGCCGTTGCGCATAACGCTCAGATTGTCGATCGTCGGTCAACTGTTGACTAGAGGTGCGAGGACTCGGAGATCTCTGCGAGGGAGGATGTGATGCAGCACTATGAAGGTGTACCTTATCAAGCTTCTCTTCCAGTGCGTCAAGCCGCTTCATGACCTCTCGGTAAGGATCCATATCCTTTGTTGCAGCCACGGCGGGACTGGATGCGCCGGTGGCAGATTGGACCAGGGTACCTGCTTGTTCGATACGGACTGCCATCTCAACCGCTTCCTGGAATGTCTCCGCTCCCAGCTCATAGATTTTTGTCCGGAGCCTGGCGTCCACACCAGCAACAAAACGTCGAAACTTCTCTCCATCCTTGGAGGCTTCGTCGTACGTCGGAAATGCTTCAGCAACAAGGGTGGCAATCGCTGCCGCAAATACCTCCAGCGGTTCCATGGGCTGTCTGGTCCAATGAGCAGTTCACATAAATATCTCTCTCACACAGCTCGAACAAAATCATGTGAAGAAAGGTAAAATCTCAATTATCTCACTCAAATGTCAGTAGAACAGCCTCCGGTCTGTTGATAATACTCGAAGAGTGTACAGCAAAGGGTGTGTACACGAAGTAGGAAGATCATAATCAGAAATCACAATCAGCATGCCACGCCCTAATTACAAAGCAGAAAAATTCATCAACACAATCATCTCTGAAATACATGTTAACAGATGCAAAATCCTGCAAAACGTTCTGCATGAAGAAGGGAGAATAAGACAAGCAACAATCAAGTAAGCTGGACCATAATTCAATACCTCAAAAATAGAAGAAATCCATCGAAGAAGGATGAAAACCAGCTCCAATGAACTGTATTGAAGGAGGATGAAAAATGCAGGTCCTGCTATCATGCCATCAGCAACTGCTGGAGTCTGCTGCCTGCTGCTCTGGGGAAGAGGAGCGCTAAGAAACACCGCTGCGACCACTGTAGAATTGGGTTCTCAATACCACACACACAATCCCAGACACTCCTAACACAGCAGCAAGGAGGAAACACAGGCACTGCCCAGAGCACATTTAATGTATAGTGCAAATGAACCATGTGGCATATCCCATAATATGCAAATGAATAACACAACAATGTCTGTCTTGAATCTTCAAGTACATGCAAATCTAACACATAATAAACTACTACTGAATATTCATACAAAGACAAAGTATCTACTTGATACATATTCATGGTGATGTGCAACTGACCATGCAATGGTGATCTCAGTTGAATGGATGAAAGGTACAATGGGATGAATAGGTTAAATGACTGAATCGGTTGCCAAGGGTGATAGAGTGGCATAGCTAGTGCCAAATAATAACAGGGGGTGAAAATGTACTAAATAAATCCCTACACGAATATTATTTGCATACATCACAGAAGCGGTCTATTGGATGTAGTCAACCCGTGCTGTTCACTACCTGTTCGCTGCCTTTGAACCATTTTCGTTTTTAGTTAACGCGCGTTCACAATGACGTCGTTCCCTTCTACACACAATCACGACAAACACTCACACACACCTTACACTTTCAAACATACACATGCGCAAACACACGACCCGACTGAATTATTCAAACTCCAACACAGACACACACACATACACATATTCAATCACAAAAACACACACACACACACTTACACACACGTTTACACACACGCACAAACATCCACTCCCGCACGCACGCACACACGCACGCACTCGCACTCAAACAAACACAAATTCACACAAACACCCCACACACGCGCACACACAAACACAAACCCTTTAATTCACACACGTATACACACAAACACAACATTAATAAAACTCCCACACAGACGCATACACATACCCAACACACACCTACACAAACACAAACACACGAACGCACACACGCACATCCACACAAGCACACGCACGCACACTCACACACGCGAGCACTCAAACAAAAACTCACACCCTTTCACATACGCACATTCACGCAGGCACTCGCATTTCAACATTCCCGCACAAACACACACACATACACGCACAAACGCGCACACACGTACACACATCCACAAACACACACATTCAAACACACACGCATGTACCACAGTTACATAATCCACCACACATAGACATACACACGAATAAAACACACACACATATGTTGATAATTCTCTGATTACGTCATTCTGAAGAAGTCGTACTGGATTTTCCGACGAACCTGTAATCGGGCATGAATCAGTGCTCAGATTGGCCAGACGACGAGAGAGAACGTAAGTGACGGAATTTCTCTCCTAAATGACGTCATTTCTTCTAGCAGGGGCCACAAATATGGTGTTCACTGCAATTTGGGGTACAAAGTGTTTTACTTGGGATATGGGATATCTATAAAAGTGGTGCTTTTATTGATATTTTTGAGAGATCATATTCAATTATGGAAATTAGGCCTAATTTGCATAGATACAGAGCGTCTCTTTGGACGAATTTTCTTCTTTTGATCCAAGGACTATGTATGCCAAATAAAACAATCGTACCCCAATATGCAGTCACGGACCCATTAACCACCCTACTACTCGTCGTCCTCAGGTTTGCGAAAAGTCCGTAATGATGACAAGTCTGCACTCCTCCTCGGCCCCACCCACCCTTGCACGTCTGTGATGAAAGCCAGGTGGAAGTGACACAGAAAACAAAGACCGATCGTGATATGACTACGATCACAGGGATTAAGCCGGCAACATACAGAGGATTGACCGTGGTCAACCGGTCACGAGTCACCGGTGAGAGATAGTAGTCTAGTCGGAATGGGGGGTTCCCATGCACCCACAAGATATATTTTTTTAACTTACATTTTTGTAAACCTGAATGTGTCTAGTTAAAGAATTGTGATGTTACCAAGACCAAATCGTGTCCCATGGGTGTGTTTGGCGGCCATCTTTGACACCATGTTGCAGTTCAATGGAAAAAAAGTGTAACTAACTCAAATGTTGAATAACGGGCCATAGCAAGAACATTGAACATGTATTTAGGGATAGTTGGCAACGAGAGATTATTACAACAACAAAAAAATAATATTTAAACCAATTTGAATACGTAATTTAGCGATGATTGTGGTGGCCATCTTGAATTTTTACTTTCTAATATATCTCTTGGAATATATCTAATACAAAGACTAATAGACATGATTGTTCATAAAATGCATCATGGAATATTTGATCAATATGTTCTAGTTCATAATTCAATCATATAAATTCAAACAGGAGGTATTGGCCGCCATTTTGTGCCACTCTTGGCCACCATGTTGGATTTCATTGAAATACGTGTAAATTGGTTATGTTTTAATTAGGGTCATACAAAGACAAATTAACACTTTGTATGTGGGTGAAATGGCAACGAGGGATTATCTAAAGTATAATTCTAATAATTCAATTAATTTGAATGCATAATTCGGCTGCCATCTTGGATTTTGGTGAAAAAACATATTTTTAAACATCTTTTGGGATTAAATGAAATAAACGGAAGATACACAACAAATAAACATGCCATCTTGGATTTTAATGAAAATATGTATATGTACATAAATTATCTTTCTAAGTAAGTACCATGCATTCAAGTCCAATGATCACATTTTTTGTATGAGAGTTATTGATAGATATAGCATTGAAACATGATGTCAGAATTATATAACCCCCAATTCTGGATTTGATAGCCACCTTGGTGGCCATCTTTGATTTAACCGATCTCCAATCATCTGCTTCAGCAGAGCATGGCAGACTTTTGCCATGCCTTGAAATACATCAGACATGTGAATTGCCTGAACATGCTGAAGGTGGACTGAGTGAAGTCAGATCCCTCCGGAAATTTGGAACCGACCGTAAATATGTACTGGGCCAAGAGCCGAGAGTGTATCCACATTCAGCTAAAGCTTTACCTTCAGTGAAAGTAGTACAAATGAGGTGTCCAATAGCTGATAGACGCGTGAGGACTGGTGAGAACCAGTTGGCAGCTGTTTGGATGTCAACGATTGCATGATCAGCGACCAAAATGCAGAAACGCCTCTTGGGAACATATTGGTTGGTCAATGACTTCACCACATGTCACACGAATGGTCTTAGCAATCCATTTTATAATGATGTCCGAAAATCACATGAAACATCACATGATTTCTAACTCCTAGGTCTGCCTATCAATTGAGAGGACTCTAAGAACAATGGATCGTTGGTGTAATGCTATTTCTGTGGGCAGAACAAAGCATCATTAGTGATCTTCATCGCCCAAGACACTAACAATTCACCGTCGAGAGACCCAAAAGGGGAGTACATCCAGGACGGCATCAATGTCTGGTAAAATTCAAGGCTGAATCCTACACAAATGTGACAAAAAGAACACACTCCTATCCCTGGAATAAAGTTAGAAGAAATCACTGCGGAGCCATCTGGGAACAAGATCCTGCTTTTACGTGGGCTATCAGACCATTGGAACGACCCTTCAAGATGAGAGGTCCAAGACGAACTGGTCGACTGATCATGCTGACAGTGGCCATGAGTGACCAAGATTAACGATCTTTTGGACAAGCCTTGCTCTCTTCAAGCAAATGGTCTAGAATTGGATGCATTAAGATAAGATCAGGTTCAATGAGACCTCAGTGACATATGTTGAACCAAAAGACTGCAACTATGATTGATTCGGCACATGAAACACAACTACGGGATCACATGCAAGGGGCGGAAGACTGACAGTTATCTAGTGTTCTTCAATCAACATGTCTTGAATGTATTTTAGGAAAGTTGAATGTATGTTTTATTTTGGTTCAGCTTCAGGAAATCACTGTCCATCCGACATCCACATCTGCATCGCAGTCAAACAGTTCTAGATCTTCTGGCATGCAGCAAGGTCTGACACGCCATGGCTTGAAGGCAACTTAGAGTGGAGTATCGTCTACGTAGAGATGATAACCCCCGTCGTGATGCTTTACAATGTCCCTAGGTTAAGTGTGAATGGTGAATTGGATAGGTCCAGGGACGGAACCATAATGGAACGTAACAACCCAAGTTCCGTTTTCCGATGTAGAGTGCTGCTAGGGCCGCGATAGATTGGAATTTGATCTAGATTTCTGGCATATTTTCCCTTGTTTTTGTGTATGTTTCATGTTCCGAATCAATAATGGTGGTCTTTTAGTTCAACATCTGTAACTCAGGTCTCATTGAACCTGATTTCATCTTAATGAATTCTTGTGGCCATTGTAAAACCATTTGATTGAAAAGAGGGTCCGTGTGGAATAGCGGCAGTTTTGGCCACTCATGGCCACTGCCAGCATGATCAGTCGAACAGTCTGTCTTACACCCAAGTTCTTCTTCTTCTTCTTCTTCTTCTTGATACTGGAAACAAACTCCGCATGATCTGATGATGCGGATATACAGTTGCAGGTTACTTCTCATCTCACGATAACCGCTAATGTAGAATCAGGATTTTATTCACAGATGGCTTCGCAGTGTCTTCTTCTAACTTGATTCCAGGGTTATGAGTGTGTACTTTTTGTAATTTTTGTGTACGTTTCAGCCTATGCTCCTCTTTTGAGTCTCGCGTCAGTATCAATGAGTCATTGTCAATTAGATCGTCTCCATTTTTAGGAAGGGCTAGGAGTCAGAAATTATGTGCTTTTTAGATATCTTTTTACAATGGATTGTTAACATGGTTAAGGCCATTGGTGTGGCAGGTGGTGATGGAGTCACTGCCAGTCCGGTACGGCCCCATAAGAGGTGTTTCTGCATCATGGTCGCTGATCAGTAATGTGCAATCATTAACATTCAAACAGATGCGAACAGGTCCTTACCTTACGCGTTGATAAGGTATTACATCTCATGACCTTGTGGATTCAATTTTCTTCTCTTGCTGAGGTGGCTTAGGAGTGTCATCTACACAATTATCACAGGCTCTTGCACACCTTGTTAGCTTGGTGCGGGTCAGTGCGTATGCATTTGTGATACAGGGGTTATACGTACATGTACGTTTTGAATCCTGGCATGGATTCGATGACTCCCTGGAAGTCATTATCCATGAGGATAAAATAATGACAAATTACAAATAGCAACATAATGACAACCTTGCATGAATCAAAATGAAGTAAACAGCACGGGTGGGAGCATGCTACAGGTGGTGAAACCCAACTGTGATGTCACCATCCGTTATTGGACACCTCCTTCGTACAAGAGAAGTATGGCACTTTCGCTGAAGGTAAAGCTTTAAATGAATTTGGATACACTCTGGGCTCTTGGCCCAGTATACATTTATGGTCGGTTCCAAATTTCCAGAGGGATCTGACTTCACTCAGCCCACCTTCAACCAATTCACATGTCCGATGTATTTTAAGGCAAGGCAGAATTCTGCCAATGCTCTGCTAAAGCAGATGATTGGAGATCGGTTAAGTCAAAGATGGCCGCCAAAGTGCCTACCAAAACCTGTGGGGTTGTATCCTATATTCTGAGATCATACATCAATAAACTATCATACAGAAAATGTGATTGTTTGACTTGAATTTACGGTACTTATTTAGAAAGATAATTTATTTCCCGTACATATAGATTTTTTCATTAAAATCCAAGATGGCTGCCAAGATGGCAGGCATGCAAATAACTTAAATCATATTTTGTAATCATCCCTAGTTCCAAAATTCTAAAAAAAACATGTTTATTTGTTTTTTTATTTTCTGTTTATTTCATGATCTTACAAGATATATGAAAGAAAAAAAAATTTTCACCAAAATCCAAGATGGCTGCCAAATTATGCATTCAAATTAGTTGAATCATTAGAATTATACTTGAAACTAATCCCTCTTTACCATTTCACACATATAAAATATGTTAATATGTCTTTATATGACCCTACTTCAGACATAAGCAATTTATATGTATTTCAATGAATAGGTATATTCCAAAAGATATATTTGAAAATCGTCTTTTTTTGGTCAAAATCCAAGATGGCCACCACGATGATCGCCAAATTACGTTATCAAATTAGTTTAATTACTGATATATATAATCCCTCGTTGCCAACCATCCCTAAATACATGTTCAATTTTCTTTTCATGTCCCGTTATTCAACATTTAGGTAAGTTACACTTTTTTCCATTGAAATCTAACATGGTGTCCAAGATGGCCGCCAAACACACCCATGGGACACGATTTGGTCTTGGTAACATCAAAATTCTTTAACTAGACACATTCAGGTTTACAAAAATGTATGTTAAAAAAATATATCTTTTGGGTGCATGGGACCCCCCTGTTCCTCCCCTACTATAGAGGCCCCACATTGACATGCCCAGAATTTGAAGACTGGGGGGGGGGGGGGGGGGGGGTAGAAAGGACAGAAAATAGTTTTTAAACCCCGAATGACAACACAGCAGATTAGAAAGCCCCCAGAAGCTTTTGGCTTTTAGCCGTTCAGAATTGTCAAGATGTACATGTATAATACAATAATTTAAAGGCCCCGTTGCAGAAAGAGATACAATCGATTGCAAGTTAAAATGAATGGTAAGTCAGACAATATGCGCGTTTCAACCAATCAGATTTGCGCATTTAGAACATAATATGACCCGACTTACAATTAATAGAAACTTACTATCGATTGTATATCTTTCTACAACAGGGCCAAAGTCTATCTATTTCAAATTATAAAAACACGTTTATTCTGCGCACATTGAAAGCATCTTGATGGTTCGAAGCCTTGAATAGGTTGGGTTCCCACATAGGGTCCTTAATGGGGGCCCAGGGATGGAGCCCCCAGAAGCTTTTAAATTTCAAACATGCTATTGAATGTGTGAACAAATTGTATAAAATATATTCGTAGCATCGTAGCATCTATAATAATAAAAAATAATAATGAAACACTTTTATATAGCGCATAACACATAACCACAATTGCATGTCCCTATGCGCTTATTATTACCCTTGGTCATCAGGTACAGGTCAAACCCGCACAATTATCTTGCGCACCATCTCAACTCCCCGGGGAGCATACTAGCCAATGGCAGCCATATGATAGCGCCCAGGATAATTAACACCCGACCAAGTACCCATTTATACTCCTGGGTGGATTTAATCTATCTATGGCAGGCATGGCAAAGCAGTAGCAAGGAGGGGATATGTCCAGGTGCTCCTTTACTAGAGTCATTGGTGGGGTCTAGGGTACCGAGCCTCCGGAAAAGTTCAAGCAATTTAGAACAATCAAGCTTAGTGTTCCTATAAGGGTAAACTATTGAATGGTTTTAACCCTGACCATGCCGGGTTATTTGGGCTATGCTCTGGCCGGGGGGGGGGGGGGGGATTCCATTCCACTTCCACTCCCATCCCTCTGAGATCTCGGCCGTCGAAGGCGCGGCCGTCCGTCACACAATTTGGCACGCAAATAGCTTGCAACATAATCTACAAGATTGTATTGTTATTTTTTTAGAAAATAATCCATTTTTAATTAATTATGCAAATTTATGCAGAAATCCTCTTTTTGTCTGTAAATCACTAAATATTGCTCAGAATATGCTAATTGTGTGCATAAATAATCTTTATGACTTAATTAACAGGTTGTGAACATTAAACATTGCAACAGCCAAAATTGTCCTTATGTATTTCTTTGTTTTGGGAATTTCTTATGTATTTCTTGTTTTTTCGACTTGTGTTTTTTATTGTTTTTTTAATGGGATAAATTATGGACCATTATCCCACCATTTTTAGCCCAAAATTAAATGATTGTAGTTATTAGAGTTAAAGATAATGAAGGTTATGTCTATTCTAGGAAAAACAATTTCCATAGGATTTGTACACAAATCACAAAATTTAGCGATTTTTGGGCCGACGTTCACTAACAAACGGTCACGTGACTTTAGAACGGTATACCCGGTCGTCGCAAATTTGGTCTCAAAAGTTGAGCAAGTCTTCAATGAAAAAAACCATGAAGTCGCGCGTCAATACCTGCGCGCATTGCGGAATTACCCCCCGGCCTGGTTAGGGTTAAGTATGTGTATTTTGACGAGCGATTAGGCGATACAGTCGGCGTGCCATACCGTATACGGATGGGGAGCAGGGGCCAACTTTGATAGCCAGTGCTCTAGTAAAGGGTCCAGGGGATGGAGCCCCTGGGGCTTAAGGATTTTTGGACATTTAGACAAATTACATGAGTTATCTTGACCTGAATATGCATGACCACTACAGCTCCGCCTATCGGACTTCAACATTTGAAAGATTCATACAATTGACAGATAGATTATTTTAGATTATTGTATTTTTGTGGATTTAATTATAACTCCGTTTCATTCATGTGCGTTTGAGAAATTGTATTGCCCAACACATTTCGAATTTGAGTTCCCGCAACCGAAATGAAGCTTACAATGGGTATTAATCATAATCCAATTGATGAGAAACCTTTAGCTCGCGAAGCACGCTGCAAAACCAAGATTTGCAGTTTTTTTCGAAGTAAGAATCAATGTTATTTTTAAGGTTAATTATTGATTATTGTCCCCTCGCCGACGAAGTCGGAGGGGATATAGTAACGCTGCTGTCCATCCTTCTGTCAAAATACAGCTAAGATCGATTTCGGAGTATGTAGGTCAAAGGTCAAAGGTCATAGCTCATTAAATATGCGAAAATAGCTAGTTATGTATCCGAAAATGTGTTTTTCATTCATTAACTTTAGTAATGTTTGACGGATTTTCATGAAATTTGATATAAAGATACATGGTATCAAAATACAGCCTAATTTCGATTTCGGAGTATGTCGGTCAAAGGTCAAAGGTCATAGCTCATGCGAAAATAGCTAATTATGTATCCGAAAATGTGGTTTCCGTTCGATAACTTTAGTAATGTTTGACAGTTTTATGAAATTTGATATGAAGGTAAAAAAATACAGCCTTAGTTCGATGTCGGAGTATGTAGGCCAAAGGTCAAAGGTCATAGCTCATTAAATATGCGAAAATAGCTAACTATATATTCGAAAATGTGGTTTTCATTCAATAATGTAAGTAATGTTGTTGAGTACGTACGTCAAATGTCAAAGGTCACAGCTCATTAAATATGCAACAATTGCTAAATATGTACATGAGAAATAGCTACAGTAATCATGTATGCAAACGTGATTTCCGTTTGATGTTGGGTGGATTTTTATAGAATTTTGTATGATGGTAATTTGTAAATAATTTTGTTCTGACGTATATATTGAAGGCCTTTTGTACCCGACGATGGGATGCTACGCTTTGCGTTGCCCTTGTTATGTTTGTTTCTTCTTCATTTCCGGAATTATTGGGGGGGGGGGGGGTGAATTCATTGTATGTTTACACCTTGCGCCCCCTCCCCCTCCTGTCCCCAGGATCGACGCATCTGAGGCCAAGAGGTGGGACGAAATGAGACAGGGTGGCAGGTGAAATGCGAAACTGTCCTACATTGGACATTGCGACCAAGTAGGTTCATGGTGCGACTCAACAATGTGATGTATACTTCTTGGTGCGTTTGTCTCACTGCATGAGGCGGTGTTACTCACGAATTTTGCCCTCTTGTAGACCGAAATGACCCAATAAGTTCGTATGTCCTCAGAGCGATCGACTGCATCCGGTTTAAGTGTCTTAAGTGGCTGCGTACAAATATTTAGTTGCCCTTTAGTATACATAATTACTGAATTGTTTAAATGTGTAGATAACTTCAATAATAATAATAAAAAGGACGATACTATTTACAGAAATAAGTGACCTCTATCTCCAGGAATTAAGTGATTGGATATAATAGAACAGGAAGGTTCAAGCTATCTTTGGAAACAATCTGAAATAAAGATGTAAAACTCGACTCGAAAACTCTTATTGGAAAACCCTCTGCCCCTGAAAGAATGCAGACATTTTAATTGTGCAAGGGCGCATGAATAAAAAGCCAAGGTGATATAATACAGTGTGAGTAAAACAAAAAAACGAAACCGGACATTAAAAGCTTATAAGTAAAAGTTCTGCTCGGAGTCGAAATGTATAGAAAACAACGAAATTCAATAAGATACTCCGTGGAAAGATTTTTTAAGGTGATATTTCGGCCATAGGCCTTTGTCAAACTGACAAATTTTAATTCATAATTGCATCAACAAAAACAAAAAGCGTATCCAAGGACGCCAAAAGCTTATATATTAAAAGCTTATATATATATCCACAATTCTAAACATATATATGTTGATATTGGTATCATGTTAAAGCTTGGGAAATTGCCTTAAAAATGATATATCATACTTTTCGATCGCTTCACGCTTCACCAAACGCAACCTTATTATTCCAAGTCATACAACAAAAAACTACCCGTGTCCAAGTTTGCAGTTTTCTTGTTTTGTGAATGGATGCGTGCTCATCCGGCCCGAAGGGCCCGATGAGGTTATGCCATGGCGTGGCGTCCGTCGTCCTTCCGTCCGTCCGTCCACAGTTTTCAAAATGCTTCTTCTTCGTTATTTTTCAACCGATTTTGATTCTGATTGTTTCATAAGATAGGGCTAGGAGGGGGATTTAAAACTTCTACACAGAATCGTGAAATTCATTATCTATGGTAATTTATGCAAATTTATTCGAAATCACAAAAAATGCCCCCTCTCCTTAATTTCTCGACCGATTTTGATTTGGTTTGCTTTATCCAGAGCTAACTTTGGTACACTAAACTTCTACACAGAATTTTGAAATTTTTCTCCATTAATTAATTATGGTAATTTTTTTAATTTTTTTAAATTTGATTTATTATTATTTGTATTTTTTAAATTTATTTATTTATTTTTTTTTTTCCCCCATGTCCCTTCTGGGGCGTCAAATTTATATTTTGTTCACTCTAATTTTTTTTTTTTTGAATTTTTATGTCCCTTCCAGGGCATCAAATTTTAATTTGTTGACCAGTTGAAAAGTGTACCACATGAAATTTGCGATATTTGATTTTGCGAGATGCGGATGAGCGCTACGTCATTGACGTTCTGGTTTCAAAACGCAAATTTCACCCATTTCAGACTAAATTACCCCCTATGTGAAAGCCCTACTCCATTATCGTTATATTTAAATGTACGAGTTTGTTTCTTACCGTTATTTGTCCTGCACTGATTTAGGGTCCAATTTCTTCAGCATGCCCACCATCATGAAGCAGGGGCGTCGATCCTGGGGGGCAGGGGGGGCGGTCGCCCCCCCAATGAAAATATTGGGGGGGGGGCGAACATATCATTTCGCCCCCCCAATAATTCCGAAAATGAGGAAGAAAAAATCAAGTGATATAATGCCAAAGAGGGGATAGACACATTTATCAATAATTAATCTTCAAAATAGCCGTTTTCTAGTTTGAAAAGGACTGTAAATCTCTTTTTTGCCGCGCGCTTCGCGCGCATACAGTTTATCATATTGCAAGTTTCATTTGGGTTGCGGGAACTCACATGTGTTGGGCAGTGTAATTTCTCAAACGCACACCTCACACGAAGTTAATTAAACCCTCATCTATAGATAGCCCCCCCCCCCCCCCCGTCACATAAAATAAAATAATCTGAAATATATCTTTTAGTCAATTCGGTCCATATGCGCTGAACGCAAATCATATTGGAATATTATCATGTCCCCCCACATTTGAAAGTGGTGAAGATTGTCCCCCTCCCTTTGTCATTATGTATGTTTGGTTCCATACTTATATACTTCATATAACGTGAAATTTCTGTCTCAGGTGTGCACCAAATCGCACAATTCACACCCAAAAATACAAAAGCTCCCTACTGTGGGAGGGGGACACCCCCTCCCACACCCTCCCCCGCTCGGTCGCTTCGCTTCTCGCAATGTCTCCCCTCCAGTTTTGAGAAGTTGTTGACGCCCTTGCTTAGTTTCATGGGAGCCCAATGCCCGAGACTATATCGATGGCTCTATAGTAATACAGGATCACGTAGATCCATCTCATGCAAGGCTCAATCTTTCAATCTTACAATTTTTACACCCATGATAGGAGTTGCAAATGTCTGAAATCTAAAAGCTTCCGGGGGCTCCGCCCCCTGGACCCCCATTATTGTCCCCAAATGTGGGTGCCCCCCAAATCAGGTCTTCGAGCCATCAAGACACTTTCAATGAGCGCATAATAAAACTTCCGGGCATGCCAATGTGGGGCTTTTAGCTCTCTCAGTGGTCACTCGGGAAATTTGTTTTCAAATTTCGCCCCCCCAATATCAAAAACGGATCGACGCCCCTGTCACGAAGAGCACAAATCTCCGCCCTGCTCCTCATCTCTCTGAAAGACCTTTCCACACCTTGAGTCTCTCTAAGCATGTCGACTTCTTGGATGATGCGCTGTCTGAGGTCATTTAAGTCATGTTGTGGTCTTGAGAAGATTTGTCTCTTTAGATAACCCCACAGAAAGAAGTCGCATGGAGTAAGGTCCGGGGAACGGGGTGGCCATTCAATGTCATGATGAAGCGCTATAACGCGGTCCCCGAAAAGCTCATGAAGTCGTTCCCTACAATTAGACGTTGGTGTGCCGGAGCTCCATCTTGAGCCCACCAAAGTCTGCGAAATCTTCCACGACGTTGCCTCTGGAAATTGGCCTCGAGAGCGGGTATAACTTCCTCGTCAATCATTTGAAGATACCTATCACCATTCAAGTTCCCCTCGTAGAAGAACGAAATCCAAGCCACACATTTAACTTTTCACGGGATTAGTTCCTTTCGTAGGTGAAGTCGGGTGGGTCATGATATGGCGAATACTCCCTCAAATTGTATGTATTAACCCTGCCAATCCATACAAAATGCAGCTTCATCTCATATGCACAAACTGAGCAAAAAACTTCTTGGTTGTTGTAGTAACCATTGGCAACAATTCAGTCTACGTGGTAAGTGACCAGGATGAAGTTAATGTCGAACCATCATTTGGTATGGATACCAATGCAGATCATGCCTCACAATTCTGCTGAAACCAGACTTAGTTACAGCTGCGATATTTGCTGCTGAACGAGTTGTTCTTGGCCGACCCGACTTATTCTTGTTCCTGTTGAGCCTTGAGGCTATAGTCCCCTCATTTCTGTACTTTCTAACGTTTCTCCAAGTGGTCGTTTTGGCTGGTGGTGCATGGTCGCTCAGGATATTCTTGAGCAAAGGTATGGGTTACTGCCCTTAAGCTGCCCTTCTTCAAAGTTCAGTACACAGAACACCCTCTGTTCTCTAGTGAGCTGCATTTTCCAGGATTTTATTAAGAAATTAAAAGACCTTGAACTACACAGCCTGTAATAAAACCCTGCCATTTAGAGCAAACCCACTATCCCAACAGTTCATTACTGACCAGTAGAAACATTTTATTCTAGTTTTCCTACTCATTGGTTTTCTATTATTCGATTTAATTAATATGCATACTTGTTGCTATAGGCGGATTGAACCTCGGACAAACATTGTTCAGTTCATGATCAAACCATTAAGGTATGCATGGCTTTGAAGAACATGTCCTTTGGTGAATCAAAACAAAATATCAGCTGGTTGCCAGTGATTTTCAGGTTTATCATGGTAATAGGGGACCCACTCCCCTCCCCTCCCCTGAAAAGAATGAATTTATCTTTGAAAATCAGACAACAGATTCATCCATTCACAAAACAAGAAAACTGTAAATTTGGACACGGGTAGTTTTTTTGGTTGCAGTCCGTTATTCCGAAGGTTCGTTATTCCGAAGGTTCAGTTATTCCGAAGGTTCGTTATTCCGAAGGTTCGTTATTCCGAAGGTTCGTTATTCCGAAGGTTCGTTATTCCGAAGGTTCAGTTATTCCGAAGGTTCGTTATTCCGAAGGTTCGTTATTCCGAAGGTTCGTTATTCCGAAGGTTCGTTATTCCGAGGGTTCGTTATTCCGAAGGTTCGCTATTCCTAAAACGAAATCGGGTTCGTTATTCCGAAGGTTCGTTTATCCGAAAACAAAATCGGGTTCGTTATGCCGAAGGTTCGTTATTCCGAAGGTTCGTTATTCCAAAGGTTCATTAGTCCGAAAATAAAATAGGGTTCGTTAATCCGAAAATTAAATCGGGCTTGTTATAATACTATAGTTTGTGTTTTGTTTATTTAATTTAAGCATACCCCTCCCCCTTTCCCTCCCTTGGCCAGACCAATCAAACATTTAAGTTTATTTTATCTCTTTATATGAAATTATAGCATTATAACAAACCCAAATTCATTTTCGGATTAACGAACCCGATTTCATTTTAGGAATAGCGAACCTTCGGAATAAAGAACCCTCGGAATAACGGACCTTCGGAATAACGAACCTTCGGAATAACGAACCCGATTTTATTTTCGGACTAACGAACCTTCGAAATAACGAACCAGATTTCATTTTAGGAATAGCGAACCTTCGGAATAAGGAACCCTCGGAATAACGAACCTTCGGAATAACGAACCTTCGGAATAATGCAACAAATGTTCGAACCCTATTTCATTTTAGGATTAACGAACCCTCAGGTATACGAAATTTGCGTGTTCGGAATAACGAACCTTCGGAATAACGAACCTTCGGAATAACGAACCTTCGGAATAACGAAGCGCACCCGTTTTTTATGATCAAGGAGTTACCATGGATGGAGTCACAACTGTCAGTCTGTCACTAATTGATTCAAACACCTGTCTATATTCTAAAGGCGAACAAAATGAGAAGTGGGGCTTTGCGGTTTATTTGAAGTTCGATCTTCGATGCCGCCAAGTAAAACCAACGACTAGCTAATTAACTGCTAAAGATTTTGAAATTTCAATTTGATGATTCAACTAATGTTCATTTATTTGTGACTATTGCATGTTTATTGGTTTGTTTGTTTCGTATGACATAATATATGCACATTTTATAAATTCAAATCTAGGTTTCTCAGCCAGGTCAGAGCAGCATCTGTTGTCTGGGTGCCAGTAATTATTCTCATAGTTGAGTTCAAAATTACATCTACCTTCTTGGTATGGCAGCTCTCTGTCCACACTGGTGAGCAGTACTCTCCAACAGAGTAGACTAGTGCTATGCAGGCTGTTCGAAGGGTTTGTGTGCCTGAACCCCAGCTGTTTCCTGCAAGCTTCCGGATAATGTTGACTCTGGTCTTCAGTTTTCCAGAAACCCTCTTGAGATGTTCACGAAAGGTGAGGCTGCGATCCAGGGTAACTCCAATGTATTTGGGGAACTCTTCATGCTTGACTGTTTTGCCACAGAAGGTGACCTTCGGTGGATTGGGTAGCTAATGCAAGATCATCTGCATATGCAAATTTCCTGGAAGTGGTCTCCGGCATGTCACTTACATAGATGTTGAAAAGCATCGGGGCCAAGACAGACCCTTGAGGGAGGCCGTCGTTGAGGGTTCTAGCCGAGCTTGATTGTCCTCCAAGTGAAACTCTGAATCTTCTGTTGCTGAGTATGGAAGCAAGGATGCGCATGGTTGTCTGACACTTGAAGATGCGGGACGCTTTGAGTAGCAGGCCATGTCTCCATACAGTGTCGTAGGCTGATGAGAGGTCAATCAGTGCCACACCCGTTTTGAGGGCGCGCTGATAGCCTGCCTCGATGAAGGTAGTGAGGGCTAGGACTTGGTCGGAACAGATCCTTTTTGGTCTGAAGCCTGCTTGCTCCTTTGGTACCACAGGTTCTACCAATGGGCTAAGTCTGACCAGAAGGAGACGCTCAAACAATTTGTAGGATGTGCACAGAAGAGAGATGGGACGGTAGCTTGCAGGGTCGTTCGCAGGTTTCCCTGGTTTAATGATCGCAATCACTTTAGCCTCTCTCCAAGCCTTCGGGATAACTCCGGAAGAGTGGATGTATAGTGAAGAATGAGGCCAGCCAGCCGCGGCCTTTTGGTCCAAGGTTCTTCAGGAATTCTGGGTAGATTCCATCAATTCCAGCTGCTTTCCCTGATTTTGTGTTTATTGGTAGACTTGATAGACGCGCTGTCAAATGGAGATGAAATTATAATAATTTCCTACATGAATTGAGAACAAATCCAGATAAATCTTGAATTAATATAATAATAATAAACAGTTTTTATATAGCGCATATCACACCTAGGTTAGGGTCTCTATGCGCATTAGAAGGAAGCATGTAAGTACGGGATAGAATGAATACAGAGATAGGTAAGAGATGGAAAACAAGAAAGAATTCTAACACAAATGACAATAAAAGAAACAAAGTATATATATATTATTTCTAAAATAAGTGGGTTATTATTATTAATTTGATTCTTTGAAACATTATTTCTCTACTTTCCGATCATTTCCGACAATAGACATTAACACATACTAATCTTGAGATATCACTGTAATTGATAAGACACGTCGCAATAGTGCCCAGGCACTACGTTAATTAATGTTTTCATTAATATTTCAATTTCCACACATTCTTTATTTCGCGCGCACTTGCTATCTATAATTGAGAAACACTCGAATTAGTTGGTTTGCGAAGTTAATTGTAATAACAAAGCACACCTCTTTGAAATGTGCCAATGCGTATGTAATCAACCGAAACGCCATTGCTTTTCCACCTGCAAGTAAAGTTCAGGTCCAATTCAAATGAGCACATTCACTGCATAGTTGACAGTTGAAAGTCAATTTCCCACGCTTTAACATGATACCAATATCAACATACAGCCTTGGAAAAAAATTATTAGACCAAGCACATTTTGATCAATTTTGTTGAAGTTTTACACTATTTTGTCCATTTAGTAATATTTTAAAGAAAATTAGTTGATGACTTACCAAAAGGTATAGACAAT
>JBAMJV010006468.1:0-133343 GCA_037951105.1 Echinarachnius parma | reverse complement strand
TGTGAAAAAGCTTGAGTTACACGTGTTTGCACAAAACACACGAAAGCAGAAATTATAGCGGCTGAATTTAAAGGAGGAGACGCATCCGCCCCCCCGGGGGCGGGGGGGGGGGGGGGCACTCATGTATAATGTAAGACGGGTATGTGCCGCTTAAAAGACCCCCTTTTTCACACTCGATCACAGCTCTAAAGATACCCGATATTCAAAAATTTCCGCTCCATAGATAGACCCTCGGAATGACTTGGCTAGGTAGTTGAGTAGCGACAATCCATTATTCTTCTTCGAGTTTCGGCTCCATTAGACCCCCGGTATGGCTTGGCTTTGTATTTGAGTAGCGCCAAAATCCATTATTCTTCTTCTAGTTCGCCTCCTTAGACCACAATTTGAGCCTTTTTGAGGGTTTCCGTAGGTATTTGAAATCTCGAGTCTATGTATTTTGTAGTTTTAGTCTGCTCCTTAGACCCCTCAACTCCCCTTTCAGGGATTTTGTAGCTCCAAAGACCCTATATTTTGTGCGTATCAGGGATTTTCTAGCTCCAAAGACCCTATATTTTGTGCGTTTCAAGGATTTTGTAGCTCCAAAGACCCTATATTTTGTGCTTGTAGTTAGCTCTTCAGACCCCCATTTCAGAGTTCCGTGCGGCACACCCCCGTCAAAAAATAATTCGAGTGCCCCCCCCCCCCCCGGGATCCGCCCCCTTCCCGACGTTCACACACAACACACACACACACACACGCACACACACACACACACACACACACACACACACACACATACACATATATATATATATATACAAAGGGAGTATTTTAAATCGCAATGACTATATTCTATAATGCTGCATGCATATGTCTGTAAGGGTATTGGGTACCGTGACAAAATCGTTATGATTACACGTGGAAAAGGGTTTGTAAGAGGGAGCAAGACATGAGATATCAGCTTCAGGAAATTTGAAAATTGAGACAATGGGGCATTTTCATGAAACTTGTCGGCTCTGACGATTTGTCATTCGCTGACAGTTACCATAGTAAACATTCAGCTACCAGTGTTTTGAGCCCCCCCCCCCCCCGGATACTAACAAAATGTCGTCTTTGCCGGCGGAGGCAATTGTCGACGTAGCTAATGTTGGCGGAGTAAACGTTAGCGGTTGCAATTGTCGGCGGAGCAATTGTCGGCGGAGCAAATGTCGGCGGAGCAAATGTCCGGCGGAGCAAATGTCGGCGGAGCAAATGTCGCGGAGCAATTGTTCGGCGGAGCATTTGTCGGCGGAGCAATTGTCGCAGCTTCGGAACATTCATTTTTATTCCCGGCAATGTCGAAGCATAATTTATCTACAACTTGTAAAGACGCATTTAAAGTTTAACGGAACATATTGTGCTTTGCTTATTCAGAATCAGCGTGAAATTTCCATTCGATTGTGAACTAAACAAGAGCACACTAATGGCTGTGATCAATGTCAACAGAGCCACAGGATCCTGCCTTATAATAATTTAAAGGACCTAACGAATAAAACATACTTTAGCACTTATTCCATAGTTGATGACATGTAAAATAGGTCTGCCGAAAAAAAATCCATGAAAATAAACACAGTAGTGATTTTAGACTAATTTTCTTATGCCAAATCTTACTTAGCAGCCAGTTTACGCCCAACCCACATTTAGGGTCCAGAATCGGCAGCGTGATTGACATGTGATTGACAATTCACTGGCTTACGTCATCTACAGAATTTAGTTTATTAGTCCGTTCTTTAGATGACGTCACATTTTGGCGTTCACAAGGGGCGTTCCCAGAACAATAGATATTTACTAATAATTACCCCAAAATTGATTGATTTCATGGGAAATGACTGCCAAATTCCTTTTCTTGAGATAAAATTACGTATAGAGAGCCTTATTGTGAAAATTAGTCCATCTAGACTCTGTAGTTCCTTTAATAATCACATCAACCGCAACAATTTTTCAAATCGTATCGTTGGAATCGATTGTTCTTGAACAAAAGATAGACACTGGCCCGTATTCACAAAGGAGGTTTGTACGCCATTACGTTCGCGATCCAGGGACGAAGCAAATGATGATTATGAAAACTTAGCCTTGCTTGATTTCAATGAACTTCGCAGCTTTGAATCCTTTGATCATGTTGATAATGCGCTCAAGGATTTCAATGAATACATTGTTTTGGTTAATATAACTCATGTTGATGAATTGAATGCAGCGTGCGTGATTTGTTATTGTCTCGCTCTTACAGGAGACACTTCTATCTATATAGTGAACTTTGGATTGACTTATTGGATAATGTATGATGTCCATGGAAATTGTGTTTTTTAGATAGCTTACAATGCAACTGAATCAGTTGCATTATAATATATCTGTGATACCGTTCTATCCTTGTAACTTTCCTATTTCCTCAGACAAACAGGAATTACTTTATTCTGTGCAGACTGTTTTGTTCTAACATTACCACAATAACTCCTCCAATTATTCATCGTACGTTAATTTATAGAGCTTCTTTTCTAATAACTAGGTTTAGATGTATCATTTATGTGATCACGGCCAAACAAATTTAATACAGTAAGCTGAATATTTATGTAAAAAAAACACATTAGAATAGTAGTGCACATTGTTTACATAACAAATATAGAAAAATGAATCATCTCATTAGAGACAAAATTGATATACCTCATTTGGGAAAAACGGTGCTATCATACTTTTCCCGAGCCAGTTCGCGAAGGTGGATCCAATCAGACACACCAATGTTATTATGTGGAATCGAGTGTTCTCCGGATTGGCTTCTACGTCCTCGTCACCCTCCTTTTCATCATCGTCATCATCAGCGCCATCTTCCTTGACATCATCAGCAGAAGAAAAAGTACAAGTAGCTTCGTTTCTGTCATCATCGTTTTGTCCATTGACATGGATTATTGCCACGTTCCCCGTGTTCTCTTCTACGACCCCGTATTCTCTATCATCATCATCATCATTATCGTCATCATCCCTATCCCCATCATCGTCAGCAGCGTCATCATCAACCGTAGCAAAGGCAGCAGAGGCTGTAACAGCATCATTTTCATTTCCATTTACACCGTCACTAACTCGAGACATCGCCATATTGACCCCTCTATAACTATCCTTGTGGTCTCACTACGAATGGGAGAGCACTCTTCCGATAGCGCTCTGTTCTACATTTCACAGTCCTGTATTGATCACTAAAACGCAGTGCACGGAGTTCAGACTGCTTTGGTGGCAACCAGTGCGGAAAGTTTTTGTCAATTGATTTTGCAAACTTGACACACAATTGAACGCGTCTAAGAGTGCATTCTCTTAGGTTTGGTACTCTTGGCCGAGTATGTATGATACGTAGTGCCCTTTTCTGTATACTTTCTGTCTGTTCCGATTCCGCTAAGGTAAGTGAGGAGTGCCAAACCGGTGCGCAGTATTCAGTTTTGATTGACTATGTATAGTGTTGAGTTTTGTATATTAATGTTAATAACCATTTCGTTGATGTAAAAATACACATCTGTGGCGGGAGTCCCTATGTGAGAATAGCATCGAAATGAGTAGGCGTGATTATTGTATTATTTTGTTTGTCGTGTCGCTCCATGTTTTTGTTTGGTATAATTTAGTTAATATCATACAATATTGTCGAGAATACATATGTTGATGCCAAGTTACACATCAGTGGCGGGAGTCCCAATGTGAGAGCAGGCACCAGAAATAGTAGGAGTGAGTTGTGTTTATTTTTTTTAAATTGTATTATGTTATGTCTAAGTTTATATCATGTATTATGTTTTTGCACTAACATGCACAAAATAAGCCCACGAAATGTTTGCACTCATTTGTTTAAGAATTAGTATATTAATATGAAGACAAAAAAGAACAGAAAAAACGCATACCGCGATATTTCATTAGAAGCTTTAAAATAGTGTTTATTTATAAATATAATTGTTTTGTTCGGTTTCGCTTCATTATCATAATATTATAATTAAGTGTTGTAAGAGAACGTTTTTGACCATAATGTAAGAGGCCCAATTCCACATATGTGGCGGGAGTCCCGATGTGAGAGGTGGGTTTTCTCATTGAAATAAGGAAAATGGTTATATTTTGTATATAAAAGTAATATTCATAATAAGGTAGGAGGAAAAAAACAAAAAAGAAGAAAGAAACAAATTAAATATTGCGATATTTTTAGCGGTGCCATAGAAATAATTTGTTGAGGATATATAAAATGTTATAATACTTTAAAAATATATGAAGAAGAAATTAATAGAAAAGCGATTGGCAACAATAGTCAGCTTTGACTGATTGCCACCAAACTAAACAACAACAACAACAACACAACAGGTACGGAAAAAAAACCGCTCCCCGACCAGCCCGAACCGGCACACCATTGTTTCCGTCCAACAGACGAACCGAGCCAGCGGCCCGCTGATTGGTGGAACACCCGTGCGCGCGGTCGGCCAATAGGATGTGGCCTTTACGACCAATCAGGCGCTTACCCGCTCAGCGGGATAGCGCGTTGCGACTACCATAATTATGGTATAAATATCCTTGCTTACAGTATATTAATGAAGTTAATGAAATGTATAATTAAATAGGTTAATGAAATGTATAATTAAATAGGCCTGTATGATAGAAGTACAAGCTGCGGGTGTAGTAGTGCTTCTTTGTACAGGCCAAGATAGATAGAAAAACACTATTTTTTAGTGGTATTAGTACCCTTGTATTTGTATAAGAATATTAAATGCATAAGTCAATAAAATGCATAACTATATGAGCCTGTATGATAGAGGTACAAGCTGCGGGTGCAGTAGTGCCTCTTTATACAGGCCATACACTAATATATAAAAGCACTCATATATAAATATGTATTGTATTATGATTATCTCAGTTTGTAAGTGAAGTGGAAAAAAGAAGACAAAGTTATGTCGCTACATGTTTTTTTTCTTTTTTTTGTTTCTATAATTCAGTGAATATCATACAATATTGTCGAGTATGTATATATTATGTTGATGCCAAGCTACACATCAGTGGCGGGAGTCCCAATGTGAGAGCAGGCACCAGACATACATGTAGTAGGAGTGAGTTTTGTTTATTTTGTATTGTATTATGATTATCTCAGAAGACAAAGGTATACCATGTATTATGTATTTGCACTAACATGCACAAACTAAGCCCACTAAATGTTTGCACTAATTTGTTTAAGAATTACTTTATTAAGAAGAAGGAAACACAAAATGCATATTGCGATAATTCATTAGTAGCTTTAAAATAGTGTTTATTTATGAATATATTTGTTTTGTTTGATTTCGCTTTATTATTATACTATTATAATTACGTGTTGTAAGAGGATCGTTTTGACCATAAGAGGCCCACTTCCACATATGTGGCGGGAGTCCCGATGTGAGAGGTGGGCTTTGTTATTGAAATAAGGAAAATTGTTATATTTTTGTATATAAAAGTAATATTCATAATAAGGTAGGAGAAAAGAAAAAAGAAAAAAATATCGCAATATTTTTAGCGGTGCCATAGAAATAATTTGTTGATGATATATAAAATTGTATAATAATTTTAAAATATGTGAAGATGAAATCAATAGAAAAGCAATTGGCAACAATAGTCAGATTTGACTGATTGCCACCAAACTAAACAACAACAACAACATATTTGTATCACCTGACGAAGTGTTGCAGCGGCGCACGAAACGTCGTGATCTTTTTAGATTCCTTGTTGACCTTACATTGCGAGACAAACGAATATCATTAGCGATATTATTAACGATACTATTTCCGCAATGAATAACATATTTAGTATTAATGGTTTTTAATGTTCGCTGTTTTGCTGTTTTGAATTGTGCATTTCCATATAAACATATAAAATACGATGAGAGTTCATGTTCAATATTTTCGTGAAAAAGGGAGCTGTTGATTTGTTTTATTGTCTAAAAAACTGTTGGGCCTTTTTAACATAGTGATATACGCCCTGATTTAGCTAGTACCCAGGGAGCAAACACCCCCTTTTTTAGGATATCAAACATGGAATGTTATAAAAGGTTGTGCACCAGAAATGTCTTCTAGGACCTTCTAGGATCACAACCTAGGTGGACAACCTCGCGATCTAGCTACTGGAATTCCTCAAAACGCGTACAAACGATTTAACCCGTAATGTACGTCAATAGCGCCTTAAATCCTTAGGGTTCACGAAAGTTTGTCTCTGCTACTTTCACAATTACACTAACAAGCATTATGATATCATCAAATTGCTTCAGATCCGTGTTCTGTAGAGTCATGTGCATTTTTTTATACCAGATTTTACTGCATAATATCTTCGGTTAATGTGTCACGTCTCATTTTAAGTCGCGTGTCATACAACCAACACATAATTGTACGTTCAATTATGTACAAAAACGCATTGAAATGTTCAGACTTTTTAAAACGTTACACAATTTGTATTTGGAATTCTTCAAATGGCATTCAATGTTATTTTTGAAAGTTTTTAAAATGATATAAACTAAATAATTATAAAACATTATAAAACATATAACAAATTAAAAACAATAACATAAGAATATTAGTTCTTTATAGTGTATTGTTGGTATCTGATTTTACTAAATCATTACATAGGTAAAACATGTTTGATTTCATATCTTGATAATGAAATGTATAAAATGTAGAATAGGGAAAATAAATATAGATTATGGAGTACAAATATAAATTAAATATAAATATAAATAGGCCTTAATAGTAACATTGTCCAAATCCTCAAAACTTACTTGGAACTCTAGTGGTTCTCTCATACCTTATCATATTCATTTAGCAATAAAAGCACGGAACATGTTTTGGTTTTTCAAATTTCCATTTCGTTCAAAAGATATTTACGATTGAAGTGTGTCTCTGTGAAATTGTATACAGGATAATTTATGCCGTGTACAGCACAGTAAGTGCAATGAGTTAGTGAATATCACTTTGCTTTTGTGCTCAGATCTCACCAAAAAAAATCCAATTAACATGACATTATCACACATCACGTTGTGGACATATCATATCACACTAATAGTACACATTTTATTCATCACTTATTACTTTTTGCACCTGTCATCAAAGTAACTCGATCCCTAGAATATATTACAATGTAAACAGTTGAAATAAGTGATTTTCTTACTCATAAAAATGTAATGATACTACTGACAAAAGTGCACTAACCTTTTGTATGTGTGTTATGTATTTTGCCAATATTAATACTGAATTAATACAGAAGCCAGCAATGAGTGCAATTTGTTTCTCTTATGTGTAGGTGTATAGGGAAAGATACGGAAAAATAAATGAAGCGGCAAAGGCAGTAGCGCTACCTCAACTCTCAGTCGAATTATTCTTAATTTGTTTAGTATATAGGAAGATTATTTGTATTCATGTACACGATAATACAATCAAACAAAGTAATGGGCATGGAAATAAACAATCATGATAACAAAATGATAATCCTACCAAAGACAAACATAGTGATCTACTCTACATCTGTATACATTAAGCTTGGTTTAAACAATGTTACGTTATGTGTTAATGTTGCAGGCCATTTTCTGAGCCATCGATCGTACCCTTTTAGGTTGTATTGGTACATCATTGTTTCAACAAGTCCACACAATAATAATTTGTATTTGACTCATATAAATGTTGTGTTCATTGGACTAGAAGTACACACATGTTTATCATGAATGAGCACTTTACATTAAGAACAACATTATACTGTTTGAATCCGTTACATTGCATTCTTGTCATCATAGGCGCCGGAAGTGGGGGGGGGGGGGGGCAGGGGGGGCGGCCGCCCCCCCAATCCCAAAAGTGGGGGGGCAAAACGCATTTTTGCCCCCCCCAAAAAGCCCCCCCCCCCTCAAAAAAAAAAAAAAAAAAAAAAAAGAAAGAAAGAAAAAGGAAAACAAAAATTAACTGTATCACCCAATACTTGTTATTTCTAACGTTTAAAAACTAAGTTATACATCCATTTAACGTTTTCGCTGCGCGCTTCGCGCGCACACAAATTATCTCGGTTTGATGTGTAACTTGCGTATGGTACGTCTGGGGTGGATTTTTCTGTACCGGTCCACGTAGTTCCTGTGTAGGCTGTTATTGCTCTGGCTGTTTGTGTGACGTGCACCAAATCATAGGCGCCGGAAGTGGGGGGGGGGGGGGGGGGGCAGGGGGGGGGGGGGGGCGGCCACCCCCCCAATCCAAAAAGTGGGGGGGGGGGGGGGGGGGGGGGCAAAACGCGTTTTTGCCCCTCCAAAAAGCCCCCCCCCCCCTCAAAAAAAAAACAAAGAAAAGAAAGAAAGAAAGAAAAGAAAAAAATTGTATGTATCAGCCAATACTTGTTAATTCCAACGTTTAAAACCTTAGTTATACATTCTATTTAAAATTTTCGCGGTGCGCTTCGCGCGCAAACAAATAATCTCAGTGTTGGTGTTGTGTAAATTGCATATGGTACCGTCTGGGGTGGGGTTTTCTGTACCGGTCCACGTAGTTCCTGTGTAGGCTGTTATTAATTGCTATGGCTGTTTGTGTGACGTGCACCAAATTGCACTAAATGCAAAATCTTCCCCATGGGAGGGGAAACCCCAGGCCTCCCAAACCCTCCCCATCTGGCTCTGCCCCAGCTCAGATATGCTTCATAAGGAGAATGATAACTAATCTATGTCTAAATATGATTCAATTTGATAATATGGATTTTAGTGAGCGCCGCTCTGAAGAAGTGATAAGTTTCTTTTGGCGCTCAGTTTATTATTAATACTACTTCTGCTGCTGCAATTTTTACTTCCACTATTACTACTGCTACAATAACTATTACTTATAATACTAATACTACTACTACTACTACTACTACTACTACTACTACTACTACTAGCCTACTACTACTACTACTACTACTACTACTACTACTACTACTACGATGACGACGACGACGACGACGACGACGACGACTTCTACTACTACTACTACTACTGCTAAACACTGCCCTTAAAAAATCATTTGAAATAGACATGATAGACAACGCCCTTATGAAACAACTTAATATTAAATTAAGCTTACTAGACATCATTGACGACATTTTACCAGGAATACTTTACAATTACATTGTACATGATAAATGTAATTGCTATCTATTATAACTGTTATAGATGCAGCTGCCGACCAGTTTATTTGAGCAACAGTGGATTGTGACCTTACAAATAGTATCATATATTATCCATATGAATAGTGTGTGACCTCCGACTTACTGTATATTGTAACAAAATCGCCATTTTCACTAAAAACCTTGCCATTACTTGGAAATCCCATAAAACAATATACGAAACAAGTATTTATTTTCAGATATAATGTAAATGACAGGAATACAAAATCGCTTGCTTTCAATATGTACAATATTACTGTTCATGGCCACGTAATTTTTACAAAACTGCGCTTTATGAGATCTATGGAAAATGTTCAAATTGTAATGTATATAAATTACATGGCCTTGTATTATTTGCCAAACTGCTATTGAATGGTGCATGAATTTTTGTAAAATGTTAATACAATTTAGGTAGACATAATTAGTGTGCTACCTCCATCATTTTGTATTTGTACTTCTAATGTGTCCCCTTCTACTACTTTTACTACTACTTCTACTGCTACTACTACTACTACTTCTACTACTACTACTACTACTACTACTACTACTACTACTACTACTACTACTACTACTACTACTACTACTACCATAGGCGCAGGAAGTGGGGAGGAAGGGGGCGGCCGCCCCCCCCCCCCCCATCCAAAAAGTGTGGGGGGGGGGGGCAACAAAAAAGAAGAGTGGGAAAGAAAAAATAAAATGTATGAGCTAAGACTTGTTAATTCTAACGTTCAAAAACAGATTATCTTGCTGTGTAACTTGCGTATGTTCTGGGGTGAGTGCAGGGTTGCCAACTCTCACGCATTGGGCGTGAGACACACGCATTTTACCCCTTTCTCACGCTCTTACGCTAATCTTTGAAAATCACACGCCCAGGCCTAAAAATGATAACAATGAAAGATTATAGAGGTTTTCATTTAGTTTACAAATTTGTATAAGCATTTCCATCAAGTTAAAGTACTGTTTTCTATGTTACAAATTTAAAGAACCGAGCGTGAGATGCGTCTCGTAACTAAGTATACCCAGGGTCATGTAATATTTTGTGAGCGTTTGCAGCAACATGCGCACCCCGGCCGCCACACCTAGCATATCAACGGCGCTCTGAAATTCGAAAGCCGCTGGCCACTGCACTACGGGCGTGATTTTAGCAGCGTTCGGATTACAAGTATGTCAGGCCAGGCCCACCCCTGCAATTAAGTCAAAGGGCTTACTGTATATCGCCACTTTGGGTTTAAAGTAGGGCATATTAGGGGCAGATTTGTGTCATGTTTGTGTAAATATTGTTATATTTGAACTGTAAACTGGTAAACATCTGATGAGAGCATACACATTTTATTCTTTGTTTTTTTTCGAATCATGACATGTTAACTCTGATTCTAAATTTCCTTCACAGGTATGGCATGACGTACACCAAATTGCACCATTTTAAGTATATGCAAAATCTTCCCCGTGGGAGGGGGATACCCCCTCCCAAACCCTCCCCCTCTGGCTCTGCCCCAGCCCTCGGGACTCATTCTTGGCTGTAGGCTATGTTGTTGGATCATACATAATGTGGCATACGGTTTATGTTGGAACTGTGTATGACACTAAATACAATATTTGTGTGTGTGTTGGGGTGCATATTTATTAGTGTGTCAATTATTTGTTTTCTTCGTAAAAACAAAATTTCTGGTCGATTAAATCATAACACGCTTTCCCAGATCCTATCTAGGTATGCACCAAATTGCACAATTTCAAGTCCAAAAATGCAAAAGCTCCCTACCGTGGGAGGGGGGACACCCCCCTCCCACACCCTCCCCCCGCTCAGTCGCTACGCTCCCTTGTGCTTGGTCGCTTCGCTCCCTCGCAATGTCTCACTCTCACGGTGCTCTCACCACAGGCTCAAAGTTGTCAACCCTGTGAGTGTGGTTGGGCATGAGCCCCTACACACACAAAATCGTGAGCCCCCTTAGGTCTTTGCCCCCCCAATCCAAAACTGCTTCCGGCGCGCCTGCTTGTCATTGATGGTGACGTAAATTTTATTGGGATAAGATCTTCAAGATGGATCACTATTAAACAGCTTGTATATGGCAGCTTTCCAAAGATTTGAATCCTCGAACTGGTCAGGTTGATGGTTTAAACAGCTATGGTTATATCAGGTGACTGCACATGTCTCCAGGACTCATTAATCATTACATTGTTCACTCAAATACTTTTCTCACTGAGGAAGCTCAGGGCAGTTCCTGTGTTAGCTGTCAACTGCACAACATATATGGTTCAAGAACTACATGACTGTATGTAATGCCATTTGACATCTTAGACTTGGACCATTTTATCGAGCACATCATTGTTACTTCTTAGCGGATGATGTACTTTACATAAATGTATATGATCGTAAATGACGTTTATTCTTAGAGGGATATCATTCATAGAAATGCTTAATACATCAGCATATCCACACTTATAGTATAGGGTATTTCACACCAGTTTAATTATAATATGTCATATTGGCATCTGTGATAATGTAGCCTGATAATTGAGGTTTGATTGGTCACTTTGTAGATTTGTCCCTCTTTTTTGATCTTCATCAGGCTAGCCTTAACAACTCCCTTGCACTCCCATGCATGTGAGTGGAAATGTTCGCTCTGTGTGCTGCATGGGCGTAGATATACGTAATACCTATTCATCAGGGGGAATAGATCACCCCCCTGATGAACCGGTATCAATGCTACGCCCATGGTGTGCTGGATTGATTGCAGTATGTATCTAATGACTGGGGGTAATAATAATGATGCATCGCGATCGTCAAAACACGGAACGTTCGCTATTTCATAACATCAACCTTATTATCATCATAATTATTACAATTATAATTCTTATGTATTTTTTTTTCTTCAAATTATTATTTTTTGTATTGTTTTATCATTTGTTTTGCCAGTGTATTGTTTTTCACCATAATGCCATCTAACATGTATATAGTGTTTTACAGATAAATATTTTTGTCATTCTATAATCTGCACAATTTCCACTTTGTCCATAAGCGTATGTGAAATTTCATATTATATGTCTGACACGTGACATATACAGACACGTGACTTACAAACCATAGAAGTTAAAAGGCAAAATTTGGTATCAAAAGATGCACACCTATCTATGAAAGACATGTCCGAAGAAATGTGATGATAGCAGCATGCGTTTGGGTGTAATCGTGAAAATACCAGAGTAGGGCATTCATAAACCCTATGGATTAAAGGCGCTTTTAACGTAAAGTAGGGGTAAAATCCTTCATATGTGTTACGTGGCCTTCCAGTAGCTAGTTCGCGAGGTTGTCCACCTAGGTTGTGCTTCTAGAAGGTCCTAGAAGACAATTCTGGGCCCCAACCTTTTATAACATTCCATGTCTGTAAAACCCCCTTTGCTCCCTGGGTATAGAGTGAGACATTGGCACAGTATCATGAGCACGTGTGTTATAAAATTATAGAATTAGACGAGTCCGTTATTGGGCTAAACAACACGTAATCCTGCTCATAATGAAATCGACGAACTCGAGAACATGATTGTGATCACATTTGGTTATTCGTGAATTCATCACATCGTGTACTACTGTACAGCTAACGATGATGCATACAAACACAAATTGACGGTGACAAAGACATTAACACACATCCAGCATGTCATCAATCGTTGTGGTGCTGAATAATAGCGGTAAACATGGTAAATATCACTTCGAATTTGGCTCGGGCTCAAAAGTTACACATAATGCGCACATAATTATTTATCTAGCCTAATTTGGTAACAATAAATTTGTAATTAATACATTTGTAATTATACGGCAAAACATTCGGATTTGATTGATACGCGTTGCAATGAAATCGACCAGAATGATATGCACACATAATTTTTTGTCTGGCCTAAATTTGTTATAATAGTAACATTACATTGCATGTGTTTTTATTTGTGTGTTTACTTGGGTGTAGAGACGCAAAGCGTAGATATTTGTCCGGTGTGACAGGGATACGTGTCCAGCTAGGGATAAGTGGCAGTGACGTAATTGGGACAGTTTAATACAATCCTATTGTGGCCTTCATACACACGGAGACACACATACACAAACATACTGACATACATACGGATAATCAAACGGAGCAATTTGGACAGTTATATCGTATCGCTTGATTTAATTTTCTCTGGACACTTGGACACTTATCTATGTCACAATGGTCACACCGATGACGATTTGGGCAGCGACATCAACGGTGATGTTAGTTTTCCATAACCATCTTTATAGGATAGTCCAAAAAAGGACTGTGGTAGTCTTTGAAAGGACTGTTGGTATTCTTTATTGAGCTTGTAGTTCTAATATCCGCACTTCTCACAATGTAGATACTTTTAAATCGAGGTTAAAAACTCATTTGTTTAAGTTAGCCTTTTGTGATAGTTAATGTTTGTTTATATACATGTATGTTTATATGTACCTTAAAATTTCATTTTTACAATTTGTATGTAAATATATTGTTAAGCGCTTAGAGGCTTTTTGCAATTTGCGCTATATAAATATATATTATGATTGTTATTAGTATTATTAATAAGAGCTACAGCGCCGGTAGAGTTATTGTAAGGAGAGGGTGGATGGTAAGGTTATTAAAGGGGTAGTTTAGTTTTGGTAGAGAGGGCGCTGCACATCACAATTTGTTTTGTGAGGTAATGAAAAACTGAGTGTCTGATTTGAGAGAACATGCAATTTTAATGGCAGAACAAACTTTATTTGGTCAAAATCGACCCAGAAACGGCTGAAATATCAATAAATATATCTGACCTTCTAATTATTTGGGGCCCAAATAATTAATTGATTTTTAAAAAAATTAAAAAATGCTTGCACTTTTTCAAAAATTTTCAAAGCGTTTTTTAAATAGTTGTTGATGATCTCTCTATTTAATCAGTATTTCAATAAAACATCAAATGCAATAATTTTGTATGAAAAATGATTGAAACCAATGCCTTTTCAGAAAGCGCCCTCTTGTGTTTTAATGGCTCTTTTTTAAATGATAACGGGCTTTTTACTTAGTCGTTTGTAATTTTGTATACCTTTCAAGCATGGTGGAGTTATAACTATTACTTTATAATGTTACTGTCCAGGTTTGGTTACTAAATTTCAGCCTTACCAAAACTGTACTACCCCTTTAATGAGGGTGTTATATTGAGAGTGTACTATAGTTGGGTTTTATTCCTAACCTTTAACATTGCTCTATCTCTTCAAGCAAAGTGCAATAAATGCCACACTGGCTTTAATTTCGGCGATTTGCCTTAACAAAAAAGCTTCATGGATTATCGAGTACAATTGTGTTGTTAACGTCCTTGTAGGTTGTGAGTTGCGTGCGAAACATATGGCTCTCGTCATGTTTAATGTTGACTTTATATGTGTAATTATTTGCATAATTAGTTTATTACCCTATTTTTCTGGGCAATATTAATTAAATATAATAGCTCTGTTATTTTAGAGTTGAGGAGCTGAGTACATTGCGATAATTACGTGGGTGTGTTAATCGCATGATCAGATGCTTATACAACACGTACAAAGCGGAGACCTTTGGAAGAGGAATGCTACCCCAGGGAAGTTTTGATAACATAGCTTTGATTTTGAATCAAGTATCATACTAAGTAGACAGAAATACCCGTCTCTTCATAGGATTTATTATACCCGCGATCCGACCGTCAAGCTAGCGGAGTAATTATAATGAACGATTTTCGGTCTACACTTTGTAAACTGTACATATATTTCCTTATAATTTACTTTTAAGTTTAAATATTAGAACCAATAACATACAGCTCGGTTTAGGATTACACAACCAACTATATAATTATGTTCAATCAATCAGAATTAATTGTTCTTCTATAACGTATCGTCTGCATAATAAACGTACACTGCAATGCTTAATGTGTTTAACAATACCATCAATATATATATATAATAATCAGACGTCGCCCTATAGTATCGAGCCTTGAGGGACACGGTAGTCTATATATTCATTTCTGTTGAGGATAAATAATTAAAAAACGTACTTATCCGACGACCAGTCAGATAGCTACTTAACCATGACTAACAAGCATTTGATTCACCAATACTAGATGACTTATTCAATCAAATCGATGGCTTTTTGCAAATCAATGAAGACGGGTCCTACTAATAAGGGAGTTCGTAGTTACAAGCTGCGCATGCGCCAATTTCTGAGACGAAAATTCACTGTACCAAAAACATCGATATTGCCCGTTGTCATATAGTCCTTCGTGCAATTATTGTCACATTAGAAACGTGTTTTCATGGGAACTTTTGCTCGAAGTCATGAATGTTTTTCTGAATTAATCATAATGGACATCTCATATACAGAAGACTGATTTTTTATTATTTATTTTTTCTATCTATTTTCGGATTTTAACAAAAATGCAAACGTTCGTATAACAAACTAGTTGTTCTTGAACAAGTTTCTCTAAGATCTTCGATACAGAAGGCCAAATAGAAATGGGCCTATAGTTATAAGAGGATGTGTATACTGATATAGGTTTTCCCGCTCAATTTCGCGATTGTGTCAATCCAATTGATAATAGGAGCAAACGAATTCGCGCGATTTGCGATCGCCGTGTCAAAGCAGCATTCGAATTCGTAAATAGTCTTTCAAAATCACGTAGGAGCAAGTGAATTTGCACAAAGAGCATACATTTTCATCAATGGTCATTCGAATTCGCGAAAGGGCAGTTGACAGTTGGCTGCACATTCGCGAATTCGAATGCCCATAAATGAACTTCTGTGTCTATTCACGAAAGCGTGTGCGTATGCATAAATTCGCAATGCACTTATTCGAAATTTGGAAGACCGATACCAACGATTACACGGTAATGCATGAATTTGAATGACCCTTTATGAATTCGATTGAAAAAAGTGTAAAATTGAGCGGGAAAACCTATATTATCTTTGACCTTTTCCATTTACTATAGTATAGCCATAGGGAACACACCTTCACGTATTGACCTATTATAAAAAATGAGTTGGTACAGTGTATGGAGATAACATCTTCAGTATCAACATTAGGAATATTGTCAACACCGGTATATTTTTGTTAGTAATGCTTAAAATTGTCTTCATTACCTTTTCTTTATTTTTTCTCAAAACAAGACTGTGCATTATCATTTTCAGTGTGTTTAGACGCCAATTTAGAACTTGCATTAGAAAAAAAACTCATTAAAATGATGAGCTAAAGGCTGGCTCTCATCAGCTTCGTTGCTGTTAACAGTTTTTTAAAATTTATATGGAAGCAATGGTTTAAAATCTGACCGAATAATTATTTACACTTGAGTTATTATTAGAGACATTCTTTATTTTGTTTAAACTATTCCAATCGTCTTCGTCACTACATTTCGATACGAATTCATGATACGTTCGTCTTTATTTTTCAAAGCTTGTCTTTTCATTTACTGAATAATGTCAGAGTCCATCCACACGTTTCTTTTTCATAGGGGCGAGTTTATCCACAGTCTTCATTTGACAGTGAGTCAGTAATACTAGATTAGTGTGCATGATCTATGTTTTTATCAAGTATAAAGTGTGACGTGTTTAAGAAATAATAAACGCCCTCTGAGGCAGATTGAGTCAAAAAGAAAAGATGGCCGTTCTCGTGTTCTTTCTTCGTATGTAGTCATGGTAGTGGTACCTCATCGTTGCAGTGACAAAATGAAACATGGCGATTGAGTCGTAACAAAAGCATAAACTTGAATTGAACTGCATTAAACTGCATGGAGTCACACATATAAAGAGAAACATTTGTACAATTTGCAGGGGAGTTACATTTTATTACATCTATACTATTTAACATTGGACGTGAGTTATAATCTTACAGATAATTTAATTTAGCATGACACATTTGAACAAAATCATTGTTTTATGTCGCTAAAATATATTTATAATATATATGTTAAAGCGATCCATTAACTTCATACGAGGTATCAAAAAATGGTATCTCTCCGATTATGCAAGATTGCCACTTTGCTTTCTCAGTGTGCGCTTATTAGTAAGATGAGTAGATACTTTCCAAAGACTTATATAACTACTGCTATTTCATCTTCAAATTGAACAGTTTAGCAAATTCGTTTATTGACACAGTTATCAATTTGTTTCCAAACTTCACAAGACTTGCGACAAATGCCTCGGTCCGAGAGCCTGTTTTTTTTTAAACACCCTTACATGTATATACAGTTGGCACATGCATACAGTCATGACTAATAATAATAAGTTATCCCCAAATTGGAAACGGTTGCCATTTGTCCATGGGCAAAGTTAGTAAGTGACCAAGCAGTGATATGGGGGGGGGGGGGGGGGGGGGGGGGGCACAATATATCCCCCTATAATTTGATAAAACCAAATGGGGACAGTTTTTGAAAGATTATGTTATTATGTACATATTTGTGTCCCTTATAATATGTGTGTGCCCCAAAATTAGTCCGACCACGTTACGCTACTGTATCCAAAAATATTTAAATCATAATTATATTACAAGTATATTTTATTCCCATTTGTTTTTTTAGCAAGACATGTAGTAGTTTCAATACGATTTATGGTCTTGTTGTCATCCATCCGAAACTATACACTTCATACATATGACTATTTACATTTAAAGGGATAGTTGAGTTTTGGTATAGAGGGCGCTACACAAAATATTTGTTGTGAGATAATGAAAAACTGAGTGTCAAATTCGAAAGAGCATACACTTCTAATGACAGAATAAACTTTATTTCATCAAAATCGGTTCGGAAATGGCTGAAATAAACATAAACCTAACCATTTGTAATAATTGTGGGGCTCCACAGTTATTCGATAATTTTGAACCAGCCGTTATTTTTTTCTTTTAAATGCTTCCTTTTTTCAAAAATTTACAAAAGAGGTTTTTAAATAGTTGTTGATTATCTCTCTATCTAATCACTTTTTAAACAAAACATCACTTGCACAATATTTTATTTAAAGTGGTTGAAAACGATGAGTGCTTAGAGAGCGCCCTCTTGAGTTTTAACGGCGCTTTTTGAATGATAACAGGCTTTTTACTCTGACCCGTAATTTGTAATTTTGTATTCCTCATCATGGTCATGATGGTGGAGTAATAACTATCCGTTTGTAATGTAACTGTGCAGGTTTTGGTTACTAAAATTCAATTTGACCAAAACTGTATTCTCTTTACCAAAACTCAACTATCCCTTTAACCTTCGAATTAATATTTTGTTGTTGAAAATTTCCCTCTCATAAAGTAAACAACAATCTTTGATGCAAAACATATAATTAGTCTTGCCATACTTTTTAACATGGAATACGGCTCATAACATTGTAATAATATAATCATACTCCTAACATTACGATCAGGGGTGCCAGTTTTCAGGCAAAAGCTCGACTTCTGACCCTGTCTAAAACTGCAATATAGTTACTTATAACGCTACATACACAGAGGTTCCATAGCATAGAAATTCAGGTTCATTCTTACAATTGTCCGCAAAATTCAGATATTAGAATTTCCATCGGATGCAATCATTGCAATGAATTAGTGAATTGCACTTTTACCTTCATGACTTGGTCATATAATGACACTCATTAACCAAGAAATGTGAACACATCACTCAGTGGATATATCAGATACACATTACGCATGTTATCAACTCTTCTTCAGTTTTTGCACATGTAACCAAAGTTAATAAATCCTTTTAAATAAAACGCAACACTAGGAATCCCAGAATTACTTGCTGCTTTATCTGGCAAACCTGAGGTTAGCTTTTAGGTTGCCAGGCTCCCTTGTTAATTGGATATGCATATTTGAATAAGTTTGTTCAAGAACTGGTCTATTGAATTAACAAATACATAAACCAAAGTCACGAGTCCATATGCTGCATGTTTTTGTTCTTCAACTATGGCAAGCGGGGATGGTCACACAACATTCAGTGTATCTGAGTGCGTATTGTCTATGTGGATATAGCGTACTACGGTCGGAGTCCCCCCAAACCATTTTCTAGCTCTAAGGGCCTGGGGATGGAGGCTATCAAAGTACACGTTGACAATGCTCTGTGCTCGCTTGAACTGAAACAGAGATCTGTAGTGCAACTTAATGTAGAAGAAGTCAGAAGTAGGCTCCCATATTGACTCTAGCAAGAGAACAAATAGGCTACAAATGATAATTTACAACAACCGTACACGATAAAACAATATAGAACAAGAGAGCATTAATATATTGATGTCACGTTATGTTTACTATCTGTACAATAGTAAATCTACCATAATTTCTGTGCCTTAGCTCCGGTGGATGTGTTTGACGTCAAGAATCCTCGATCCCACCCTATTATTGATTGCGTGTACGGCCTGAGAGCTCGCAGACCGTGAATAGCTCTTTGCGCCTGTGGATGGAGACTACCAAAGTACACGTTGAAGATGCCGAGTGCTTGCTTGAACTGGAACAGAGACCGTTGGTACAACTTGATGTTGAAGAAATGTGCTCCCATGTTGAGTCTATAATATAAAAAAAACAAAACGGAACGAGCTTTCTTGTAAATACCTGTGGCTACTAATAATGATACAATCAGCATAAATATAACAATATTGTTATTCCACTGACGTACTACAGTATATCAATCCTATTTCGCCCAAGCCTTTTGACTATAAATAAAACACTTTTGATTTAATAGTTTGACATCTATCTGGATCTGACATGATAAAAGGGAAAACATCAGCTCATAATCACTTAATCTCTTCTCATGTATGTTACACAAAATTACGATGTTTATACTAAGCTTGCATGCATGCATCACCCCTTTCCCTAACGCATTACATTCAGGAACAGTGACATGGTTTATTGTATACTTGTTCCCTATTCGATTTTTAAAATTCCCGTAGAGGAATACAGGACCAACCAGGTTCCAGTAAGCAATGAATAAACACAGATATTATGCAATATGATGAATATGCAGGCCTATTCTTTACCTTACACACGCCACGTCTACGTGATCGTCGCCGTACGCGTTGATGAGGATAGCTAGAGCATTGCCAAAGAAGGACAGCGCATCCAGCATATCGTCTGTCTCCTCTAAGTCCATCAAGGCTAGACCGATGTTATTCAAGATGGCGGCCGTACGGGGCTTAGACAACGCCGAGCAGCGCTGTGCGTCGTGTAAGTCCATGGCGTGGTAGCGAAGTGCTTCCAACGATCTCCCTTGCGCCTGCAAAACCTCACCAATCTGTAATAGTTGATAATAAATCGAAAGTAGACAGCAACCTGTTATTCACGAAAGCGGTCTTTCGGGGCTTCAGTGCGGAGCTGCAATGGTCGTCTTTCGGGTCCATTGTGTGGTAGAGAAGTGCTTTTAACGCCCTTCATTGCGCCTGAAAACACCAGTCTACAAGGAATTACCGAAGACTAAGAGGCGGATAAACGAGGTTTAATATGCCTAGGATAATGCTAATTACGTTGTACGTCTTTAAGGTCAATGGCGTGATTGTGTAAGAAATCTATCATTCTAAACTTGTGTATAAGTACAGTTCCTATTTGAAATACAAAATAATATAACTATTTATAAGACATTCTTTTTATTCAAAATAGCCACTGTAAATAGTTGTGGAAAGATTTTACATATTTAGTCACGATATCGTCCAGCGTCCAGACATGTATTATAACATACATTGCGTGTATAAGTTCCCCTAATTATAATTTGTGCTGCTTCAACATTTGCTTAATATGGCAATAGTCAGAAATGCACTCCCGCCATAGTAATACATTCTAATTTCAAAGTTTTACACAAATTATCTCACAACTATAACTCACACATTTGAGGCACTAAAATAAAATTGTACATTAAATTTGTTCTTTCTTTCAGCGGGTTAAAATTATATACAAATTATTTGACTTGTTTCATGAGTACGCACATTTCCCTTCAGCGTTGCTACGTAGTGGTGGTTCTGCGGCAGCACTTGGTCGCAAATTTCCAGAGTCTTCAGGAAGCAGAGGTGCGCCTCTAGCGGCTGCGTGGCAGCGTCGTGCATGGTCACGTGACCGGAAGACGAGTAGGAGACGTTCTGGTTGTAATGTCGCCTAAATGGGAAATAATTTGGTCGGAACATGAATATAAATGCTGATATAAAAAACATCAATAAATAGCATTTAGTTACAAATATGATATTATCATCTTCATCATTCGTGAATGCCCCATACAACTCCTTTATCCAACATTATTTTAATATCATGCACTGCGCATAGCTAAATCCTAATACTTAAGTTTGTTGATGAACGAAATTGGAAGTCGAAATGCGAATTATGCAATCGAGGTGGATATAAAAAAGATAATCATTAAATGTTACTACTGTATGGCCAATCATAATGCAGTACTGCTAAAATAATCGTATGAACTCCAAGAAAAAATATATAAATAAATATTTACCCCTCTTCAATAGGTTTCCCAAAGAAATATACATTTTAGTCCTTTCCTTGCCAAAGTTGCACACAACGTGGCGCCTATCTTTGATTCTTTATTTCTTTAGCCATTAGGCCACACGTCTAGTATACGTAGAGAAAGCTACAGAAGGGGGCCTGGGTCCAGGGGCCCAATTACGGACAAGCGACATTTACCATGGTTATTAGCATCATTGGCTCTCACTCATCGATTTCAATATGGTACCCATACATACAAATTAACATAACGTAGCAGAGCACACAAACCACCCTTACCCATTCAACCGTAACGGATTACACAAGCTTATCTAGAGACCAGTGGAACTAGGGCTGATCCTGGGTCATGATCTTGCTCTTGGCAACAGGTCCTCTGGGGCTTGTTTCATGAAGCCTAGGGTCTTTAGCTATGTACGTTGTCTGGCGCTTTCGCTCAGAGCGTCGATAGCCCATTGGAAATTCAAAAGCTTACGGGTCAGAACCTGAACGTGGAGATAATTGCACTCTAGCTCCACGCCAGACAACGTACTTAGCTAAGACCCTTTCATGAAACAAGCCCCTGGTAACCATGGTAAATCCGTTTGTTTTTTGGAAATCAACTCACCCTAAACCAATCAGGGCGTGAATGGTCTGGATGCGTTGATCGACGGTGGAAGGTTTCGCCAGCCGTGTCAGGGCGTCCTCAAAGTATCCCGCGCCAGTCTCAAACTTGGTGAACTTGCAGAGCTGACTCACCCTGCCCAGTTGCAAAAGGTTCTGCGGTGAAAACATTATCAAAGAAAAGGGATCGAAGCACTCCAAGATTAATTTTTGTTAAAATCTCACTTTCAGCAATTATTTAAGATTACTTACTCTGAAAGTACACTTCGAGCGGCGCGTGTGTGTGTATATGTGTGCGTGTGGTGAGGTGGGGTTTGTGCCCCAGAAATAAGAAACATAAGGGGACAATCTTGGAGAGAAAAAAATACAGAAATGCATAAGGTGTGCGCCAATCAGTCCGACCACGCTACGTACGCCACTGTACACTTCAATATAAAACCTCGTGAATTTCCACTGATTGGCTTACTTACCCGATTCATAGCAGTTTTGTACCATCATCACATTCTTTGTTTTGTACATAGAATGACACGTTAAAGCCAGGAAAATTTCCAGAACTTATTTGAAGCTAAAAATACCTAAACCACCTATTCAATTGAGAATTTCAAGTCATAGACGTAGCTATGGTGCACACAATTTAACTAAAGTCAAGATTATATAGGGTGATTATAAATACGTGAACAAAAATTGAAGAATTGGAAATAATAATTATGATGGGCTAACGTTTGAAATGTACCTTGATGACGTCAGGGTGTCTGCTCTTCACCTCGTTCTCGTATCTCACGTGATGTATCACGTGACATGTATTGTCTCTCACGTGACGTTCCTCCAGTGCCGTGAGCAGACTCTTATTAAGCATCCTATAGGAGAAGATATCAATACGGAGGAAAATACTCCCTACAAAAATCATCCATGCAGAACGAATAGGCGTTTGATGATGATTACGACTGGTGATAATTCATGAGATTAGGGGATATTACACATTTAATATATTAAATATAGGTGATTCAATTCAAATACAAACACAATGTTACTACATACAATAATTTAACGTTGAGTATAGAAGCTTATCAGAGTATATAAATCGGTTCAAACTCCACATAATAGAAAATCGAATTAACAATACTCATGTATGTAATCGATAGAATACATTTTTGACTGATTTAATGAATTCCTACATAAATAAGCAACATTACGTCACACCATCAACTGAATATTTTCATATAAATAAAACGTATTGTTTAAGACGAAAGTAAAAACGTGCTGATTCCGGTATAAAGCCTGGCGCAGAAAGAGCCGAATTGACCCGATCCGACTGGATTTTAATCAAGCTAGAGTCGGGCCCGATCAGTCGGAGCCGATTCATCATGTTAAATCGGACCCGACTGACTTCTGAATGGCTTCCGACTATAGGAACATCTGAGTCGTGAGGCAACTAAAGCCCTCCGCACACAGAGCCGACTCGATCCGATCCGACTAGTTTTCAGTCTGTTTAGCTCAGTATACGTTGCCTCAGGACTCCTGTTGTGCCGGTCAAGAGCCAGTCGGAGATCATTCGAGGCCAATTCAACATGTTGAATCGGCTACGACTGAGCGAAATCTACTCTAGCCTGACTGAAAACCAGTCGGATCGGGTCGAGTCGGCTCTGTGTGCGGAGGACTATACACTGACCCGATCCGACTGAAAACTAGTCGGATCGGGTCGAGTCGGCCCTGTGTGCGCTGGGCTTTACCTGCCCAATTTGATCATCCCGATTTTCATGAAGAAGTCTGTGATACAGGCTAGGAGGCTTTCCTTTTCCGAGAGTTCTTTGAATTCCTTCGAGTGGTTGACGAAATCCAGATACGATTGGCCCGCTTGCTCGAAGCCACCAAGCTGAAAGAGCAGAAAGATTTTTTTATTTTTTAGTAGATAAATACATTAATTGGGGAGAGTGGTAGACAATGTATGTAGTGGGAAATGTACGGGTATGGGGGTAGGTAAAAGCAAAGACAAAGAAAGAAAGAGAGACACAGAGAGAGATTGTGGGAGAGTTCCATGAGATGTAAAAGGAAGATATTGTAAACATGAAGGATTCTAATGGTCATACCAAGCGCCACGCCCGTATCAATACTGCCAGTCCCTCTGATGTTTTCATGAAGAGCTGGAAGGCGTGTGGGTTCATCACCAGACTCTTGAGGCGAGTCAGATCTTCCGTCTGCATCAACAGATGAGGCAGTTCCTCAACCTGATACATCAAACAAACGAATACATATTTCTTTCAATGTTGTTTTTTGTTTGTTTTTATCGTTGTTACTTGTTAGCAGGCCTGGAAAACAACATTGTTTCGAAGCATCATTACACTAACAAAATCTTAGAACTTCTTGTACACAGTTATAACTTTCCAGTTGATAATAAAAAATCCACAAACTTCAACTAAAAATATCTCTTCAACCAAAGGGAAATTTAAAGAAAAACAAACTTAAACCTGTTCCATGCTTTAATTGGTAATACGAATACAACAAGGTATTAGAGAACCGCTGTAGTTCTAAGTAAGTTTGGTGGATTTGGACAATGTTACTATAGATCACTTTAATCCCACGGATGCCTCGGAGCGGCTACATACCTCTAGTATGATAAAATGGCGTCTCCCTGTAGGCTCTTCGAAAGTCGTCCTTTAACGAGGCGACACGGTTACTTTAAGATAAACTCACATATCTCTCATTGACATCCTGCTTCTCGAAGAAGTCTGCTAGTCGAGTGAAAGCCGCCTTCTTCTCGGCCGGCTTGGAGAGGTACTTCCGTTCCACAGCCTGCCGGAGATGGTCATGGAAGAAGTTGATGATCCCGTTCCGATTTACAACATTCTCCTCCAGCGAAAGGTACAACGGTGACCAAACGCGAGATGGGACCTTTGTATAAAATGTTGAATCATACCGACGGTCATAATAAATCCAAATGTTACGTGAACAAGTTACATATTTATGTATTTCCTTCACGATAAACAATGTTACAATCTCAGTTATGAATACCTAATACATACAGTACTATACGCAAATGTCGATGCAGTTATAATGACATGAATTACATTGAATACCGAGGAAATGTATTTCAAACATACGATTATTAACTTATATAAGATGATGACGTCATAATTAAGGGAAATTGAGCATTCCTATTGGTTGATTACTGATGCTTAATCCGGTATAGTAAATGGTAAAGTTATAGTGCATGACATGCACTATAACTGCGCAGGGGATGGCCGGCCTTGGTGTGCGTAATGTGCGCTTGTGCGCTTGTTCTTGAATGGGGAAAATGCGCAGAGCGCGCAATTATTTTTAATACGCGCTGGCCCTTGTACAAAGTACGCAGGGCCGACGAGAGAACACTCACAATTTGAGCAAGGTCAATTTGGGTTTATCAACATGATAACAAAATCACTTCCTCAAAATTATCATCTTATATAACAAATAGTACATGATTCCTGTCGTTAAATATTCCATAATAGACACCTCTACATTTTTAATTTCTCTCGTGCGATTATATTGCGCTCGGCCTGCGGCCTCGATGCAATATAATCGCTCTCGAGAAATTAAAAATGTATCGTTGTCTATTCTGGTATATTCAACTCCAAACCATGCACTATTTGTACAATATAAGATGATGACGTCATCATTAAGGGAAATTGAGCATTCCTATTGGTTGATTACTGATGCTTAATCTGGTATAGTAAATGGTAAAGTTATAGTGCATATGTACTATAACTGCGCAGGGGATGGCCTTGGAGTGCGTAATGTGCGCTTGTGCGCTTGTCCTTGAACGGGGAAAATGCGCAGAGCGCGCAATTATTTTTAATACGCGCTGGCCCTTGTACAAAGTACGCAGGGCCGACGAGAGACACTCACAATTTGAGCAAGGTCAATTTGGGTTTATCAACATGATAACAAAATCAGTTCCTCAAAAGAATCATCTTATATAACAAATATTACATGATTTCTGTCGTTAAATATTCCATAATAGACACCTCTACATTTTTAATTTCTCTCGTGCGATTATATTGTACTCGGCCTGCGGCCTCGATGCAATATAATCGCTCCCGAGAAATTAAAAATGTATCGTTGTCTATTCTGGTATATTCAACTCCAAACCATGCACTATTTGTATAATAATAGTAGTGGAAGTGTCCGAACATTTCCGGAAATATCCGAATGTTTCCGAAAAGCTGTATCATACCTGTAGCAATGTCAGAAGTTCCTGTTCACTCATGCCCCTGCTACAGCACCATATTGCACAGGTTGTCTCACGAACAAGACCGGGTCTGCGAAATATTATACAAGGGTGATTAACCTGTTTCTTACTAGATTATGCAATCCACATTATAGGAAGTAGCATAAATAAAAGAAAGAAGAGATAATCATCAAAACATTGGCATTTTTTGTTTTTACTTTCCATGTTCGCCGGTTTTAAAGTCAAGTTTGACAGTCATCGGTCATGGAGGCAAACTTAAAGCGATCATCTTGACTTTGTTGCAAATTACGACGGCGAGTTTGAGTTTTGGTAAAGAGAATACAGTTTTGGTCAAACTGAATTTTAGTAACCAAATCCTACACCATTACATTACAAACTAAAAGTTATAACTCCACCATTATCGAAAGGAATAAAACAAATACAAATGCCTGTAACAAGCCTGTTATCATTCAAATAGAGCCGTTAAAACTCAAGAGGTCGCTCTCTAAACCCTTATTGGTTTCAACCATTTAAAATAAAATATTGTGCATGTGATGTTTTGTTGAAATCGTGAGTGGATAGAGAGATAATCAACAACTACTTAAACACATCTTTTGTACATTTTTGAAAAACGGAAGCATTTTTTACAAATTTGTAACGGCTTGTTCAAAATTATCGAATAATTGTGAGGCCCCACAATTATTACAAATGGTTATGTTTATGGATATTTCAGCCATTTCTTAACCAATTTTGATCATATAAAGTTTATTCTGTCATTAAAATTGTATGCTCTTTCGAATCTGACACTCAGTTTTTCATTATCTCACAAACAAATTATTTTGTGTAGCACCCTCTATACCAAAATACCAAGGTAAAGCGCGTGTATTTGTGTACCTTCCATTCTCGCCAGTTTCAAAGTCGGCTTCCAGTCTCTCAAGCACCTTGACATAAAGCTGTCCCGGGGTCTGAGCCTCCAGGTACCGCTTGATGGCAGTGGTCAGTTGGTAGAACGAACCATACATTCGGACCTACGATATGAGGAAAGAAATTATATTTTTTTTAACTTTTGTACCTTGGTAGAAATACTATTTTCTTGGAATATTATTATACATGTTCGGCACTTAATGACAATGAGGCACTTCAGTTTTCATTACTTCGTAATATCTCAGTTCACATAAATATAACAGACATATATTTGCTTTGTAACATTTGTCATCTAAGAAAGTTATTCTTAGTTTTAAGAAAAAAACAACAAGTGTTAATCTATAACAAATTGGGACTCAGGGACGATGAAGGGTTAACATCTTACCTCGTCAAGTAGAGCCTTGAGATAGAGAGCATTCGAAGTCTGTTTTGCGTTCACCATCATGGAGGTCTGTTCAGCGTTGAGGTTCTTTGCGTACAGTTCCATGTAGCACTTGATAATGTCTCCTTTTTCGTCAGGATCCAGGGGCTGGACTTGGAAAACGGGCCAGTTCGCTGCCTTGACTGCATCAAGGGCCTTCGGGCAAAGAGAACAACGTGCCTATAAATTCCTATAAATAGCGGATTTTTAAAGCTTCATGAATAGTCCATAGAGAAGAAGATTAACTATCTATGACGAGACACGTGATGTCGATCCTTTTCCGTCGTCCGCATTTAGTTGCCGGACTGCCGGGCCATTTCGCTTCCTTTAATGCATCTAGGGACTTTTTGCAGAAAAGGAAATGACTGCGTTAAAACCCGGTCATGTTAAATGTTTTATGATTTAAGTTCTTAGAGAACAAATGCATCTACATTAGCGACCTATGTCGAGACTCGTGATGTCCTTGTCGCCTGCTTTGGCTTCTGACATTTTGGCAAGTTTGTTACCTTCAATGCATTCAGTGCCAATAAGACAATAAGTAATACAAAACAGTACAACGTATAGGTGAGTACCACAAATTGAAAGAAAACAAATACATCTGCTTTGGATGTAAATTCTGTTAAAAAAGAGGCAAGATTGAAATATAATGCATGCATTAATTGTCATGCTAACATGTATTTAACTTCACGTCATTTATGCTTCCCTTTACACAAAACACACTATCTGCATGACGCGTATACGAGGTAACAGACACATACAATTGTAATATTTTTTTTAAATTTTAGTCCTACCTTCCCGGGGAGAGTTGATAGCAGCATGAAGACGTTCGGAGGTAGCTCATTGGGCAGCCATTTCAGATCATGTTCCTCACCTGTAAATTAGAACATACATACACATTATAATTATGACGAGCTTAGTTCTAAAAGGCGCTAAATCCACTTTCCATACAAATTAAGTTAACGATATTAGTGCATTTATAAGCTACGTAGCTATGTAGAAATCTCAATTTTAGGACAAATTACATAATCCAAATCTAAATTGAAAAAGTGGATGAAGCGCCTTTTGGACTTAGGATCTGCATAATTATGTTTTGCCGTGATTATAAGCTTTCTCACACACAATGGAGAGTAAAGTGTCAGCCGAAAGGAAATCATCACTACACAGTCAATTTATGTAGCGATTTAGTAAAAAAAAAAAGCAACTGATACCTATGAAAATCTATATATTTTTATGAAATATAACAATCAGACTTTTACACGAAGTAAAAAGCAATTATTATGTTGTGGACCGGCTGTGTACATTAACCCCCAGTATGATATATACACAGTGCCAAGATCCTAATCCACAAGTGCCACATCAATTGGAAGGCTTCAGTTAAATTGCTATTTTGGGATAAAACAAAAAGAACCTATTGAAAAGGAAATGCCCCACTTTTGAAGATAAGGGTGTGCAATAGAGTCACCACACAATACAATGTGCATGGTCAATTAGTATATTACTAATGCGTGCGTGCATAGACGAGGCATCCAAGTGGTAGCCTTAAGAGGCATACAAAGCACATAACCACACGTTTGAATACAAGTACTTGGCAATTTAGGTGTTAAAATATACGATACAAATAAATGCATGACTAAATAAGTGAAAATTTATATGAAAAAGTGGGTAAAGCAAATTACATGAAACGAACCTTTATCTCCTGCATCCGAGTCCAGCTGGTTCAGCGCATCGAGCACTATCACCACCCTCCGGCCGAAACTCCCGGCGATCGCGAGCCACTTGGGAAGGACCTGAATTAACGCTTTGTCCGATGTCGGAATGTCCATCTCCAGCTCAAATCGCTCTTTCAGTTCTTCGAATAATCTGGGATTTATTTTTGCAATAAAGAACAAATAGTATTTGTTAAAGGGGTAGTACAGTTTTGGTAAGGCTGAGCTTTAGTAACCAAAACCTGCACAATAACATTACAAACTTATATATATAACTCCACCATGCTCGGATGGTATAGCAAATTACAAACGACTAACTAAAAAGCCCGTTATCATTCAAATAGAGCCTTTAAAACACAAGAGGGCGCTCTCTTAAGAAACATTGGTTTCAACCATTTTTCATACAAGATTATGCATGTGATGTTTTGTTAAAATAATAGAGAGATCATCAACAACTTTAATATGGGGCTCAGTTTATTCCTATCGGATATATTTATTGATATTTCATCCGTTTCTGAACCGATTTTGATGAAATAATGTTTATTCTGCCATTAAATATGTATGCCCTTTCAAATCTGACACTCAGTTATTCATTATCTCACAAAAAAATATTTTGTGCAGCGCCCTCTATACCAAAAACCGAACTACCCCTTTAACATGTCAAAATATAATTTGTGTAGTACTGCTCTAGACCCAAACGGTTAAGAAGATTAGGAAGGTTAGGAATTAGGAGTACATGAGTACGTTTGTGAATAATGCGTTGTTTGTTAGGGGTTACCTGGTAAGAATGCTTAGAGGGGTGTGTGAAATTGATTACAACCATTCAGGTTTAATCTCTGTGTGTCGGGCTATATGTCCGATGACATGGGTAATAACGTATTTCTAAATCCATGCAAGACTGCAGAGAGATGATGATCTACGATCTTCTATCTTATGCAGATATGAACATTTCTGTTTCATCATAAATCAGTGGCGTAGCATGACGGGGGGGGGGGGGGGGGGTGGAATTCAAATGGTCTTTTGACGGAGGTGTGCCTAAGTCAACATCAGAATGGGTTTCTAAGGAGCGGGGTGTGCATCAGCCAACTTCAAAATGGGGGTCTTAGGAGCGGGGGTGTGCCTCAGCCAACTTCAAAACGGAGGTCTAAGGAGCGGAGGTGTGCCTCAGCCAACTTCAAAACGGGGGTCTAAAGAGCGAGGGTGTGCCTCAGCCAACTTTAAAACGGGGGTCTAAGGAGCGGGGGTGTGCCTCAGCCAACTTCAAAACGGTGGTCTAAGGAGCGGGGGTGTGCCTGAGCCAACTTTAAAACGGGGGTCTAAGGAGCGTGGGTGTGCCTCAGCCAACTTTAAAACGGGGGTCTAAAGAGCGAGAGTGTGCATCAGCCAACTTCAAAATGGGGGTCTAAGGAGCGGGGGTGTGCCTCAGCTAACTTCAAAACGAGGGTCTAGGGAGCGAATGAGAGGGGGGAAAATAGGGTCTTGGGAGCTGTCAAGCTGAGAGAACTTCCTTGCCGCGTCGAATGGCGGGCCGGAGCCGCGGGTCGGCCGGGGGTCTAGAGAGCGACCGTAAGCAAGGGAGACTTTGGAGCAGCATACGGCATCGCGAATCAATGAGTCTATAGAGCGGCTACTATTTCTACTTTGGTCTAAAGAGCGGCTATTATGAAACGCACAGTCTACATGGTCTATAGGGCTCCTAAGTATTACTCATAGTTCTAAAGAGCGGCCCTTTTTGGAAGAAAATGAGACCCTTAAGAGCGGCAATCGGCTCCGAAAAAGGGGGTCTTTGAAGCGGCACATACCCGTGTTGCTATACGCGAGTACCCCTCCCCATCTCTCCGGGTAAGCATGGTCGGTTTAAAAAAAAAAATATATTATTAGTTATTTTATTTTATTTTTTTTGGCGGGGGGGGGGGGGGGGAACAATAGGAGGGGGATGGGGGCACTCCTGATGTTTTTTTGTTTTATTTGTTCACACATTTACCATAATTTACCCATACGTTTTTAATATATTTTTTGTTGTTTAAATATAAGTGGGCAGAGTATCATATGAATCATCGTATAGTTATCTGCGAAGAAGGCTCATTTGAAATATACTTTCTAACAATCTACTAATGAAGTACATAGACATGAAGATATCCAGATTCTGTTGACATACATTACTTTAGAAAAGATAGACATAATAATTATTCAATCGTTTTCTTGAATCACCTGCGAAGAAGTCGTACATGTGACGCGCTGTCTGCGGAGCTACCGATAAAGTGCATGAAAATGAAATCATCGGGGTGTTCGTCCTCGAACCGTCCGCACCAGTTGGCGACCAGCGCTGACTTGCCCGACCCGGACTCCCCGAGAATCACCAGGGGCTTGTTGGGGTTTTCCGCGAAGAAGCTGCTGATCTTGCTGAAGTACTCTTCTCGTCCGATGTAGACCCGCCGGCGGACCTCGGCGAATGAGAGGTGAGCTTCCCGCTCGCGCTGCAACGGCGTCAGCTTCGACTCAGGTGGGAACTCCTCGTTGATGCATCTTTCAAGATCCTTGAATGTGACGAAGTATACATTTAAACAATATCAGATCAATAGCATTTGAAAAATATCGTAAATGTAGTTATCTCAAACCAATCTAGACCGACGCAGTTAACATGGTCAATAAGAACGAAACATGGTCCGTTTGATTTTGTGTTAGAACTGGTTGAGCTATGAACAAGAATGCTTTAATTCATAAGATATAATTATTTCACATGGATTCGAGACATTCATGCCATTTACCATTTACATTTACTAACATATTTCTAACATGCCTAATCAATTGAGTTACTTAACAATTGAATATGATAACTCAACTTCTACCGCACATTCTGTAACAAAGATAACAAAGTCGGTTATGACATGTCAAATAATCGCGAAAATACGTTTAAATATCAAACGAAAGATGAGATACAATTAATTTGCTATTAACATTTGTGTGATAGATTACCTTCTGTATGAGTGACATGCCCTCCACGGGCACCTGGTAATGGCGGACGGGCAACCCAGATTCTTCAACTGTTTGGCGGAACCTTATCTGCTGATCAATCTTCCACTCAGGTTCGTGGTTAGGCTGGACGAGGAGCTCTTCTTTATTCTAATAGAGGGGATTTCATTTTTATTCAGACATATTTTACTTAAGTTTCAATTACAATCAAGTTTTAATTCAGGCAATGAGAATTAAGGGGTTTCAGGGACGAGCACTGTCTATTGTTTTATATAGCTCAGTCGGAATAGCACCAGTCTAGCAATCTAGAGGTCTCGGGTTCGAATCCCGTTGGAATCCCATTTTCTTCGCCTTCTTTTAATCACAAATAATTTAAGCTGGTTAAACATAAAGCATAATATCGGAAATAATATCGCTACTGATATTCGTTTGTCTCGCAATGTATGGTCAACTAGGAATCTAAAAGAACACGACGTTTCGTGTGCCGCTGCAACACTTTGTCAAGTGATATAATCTAATATCGCTCCGTATGCAAACATGATTGTGCAAAAATTAGTTTCAGTCAAAATATAATGACCTCCTGGTAGCTCCTTATTTTCACAGCAGTACATGATTAATAATATCAGGTGGAGATTACTAATACAATTAACTTGAAACTACTTGAAAAGAGAAATTATTAAAACAACCTATAAATCGATAATCGATGGTTAACAATGTTCGAATCACCTTTGGATCTCTGAGGTAGAAGAACATCCGGTCAGAAGCCTGCTCCCTGTCGCGGAGAGCGGCGTGCTGGACCTCAAGCTGTCAACGTGATAAGAGAAGTTACGAGACATTTTGTATGTATACATAGATATATATCATATATAGATACAAGAGAGTTATAGAGGATATATACAATTTAATGCAGAGAGAGGAAATATGAAGGGAGATATTGATGAAGGTGCGAGCAAGGGAGAAAGGGAAAATGGGGAGGCTAGGGTATTAAAGGAAGATAAAGGAAAGGGGTCATATTGAGGGGAGGGGATAGGGAGATACAGATACATAATGTAAGATATAGTAAATGGGCATGGACAGACATTTACATTCGCATGTTTGAGATTTGAGTTATGTTAGGATAACGATTGAAGTGACTAGTCACTAGGCCAAAACTAAATATGAGGAATATATTTGAAACATAATAATCCAAAAAAGATATAACATACTAAATTTATAATATACAGTTTGAAAACAATTAGGATGTAAAAGTCCAACACATGGGTCACACTGCCTCAGTTTCAGTTGGCTAAAGTTCTCGATGGCTTAGTCGTATGTCTTGTTTAGAAATTACTCTATCTGATCCTTTTGAATTATAACATACTAAATGTATATACAGTTTGAAAACAATTAGGATGTAAAAGTCCAACACATGGGTCACACTGCCTCAGTTTCAGTTGGCTAAAGTTCTCTATGGCTTAGTCGTATGTCTTGTTTAGAAATTAATCTATCTGATCCTTTCGAATTATTTTGATAGGAAGCCACGACACGACACGTCATGCAGCATACTTCTGTTTATGAAACATGTAAGATTAAGTCACAAACCTGGGTCACACTACTTCTGTATCTGTAGCTGTCTATCCACTTGAGATGGCCAAAGTTCTCGATGGCATAGTCAAATGTCTTGTTGAGGAGTTCATCTATCTGATCTTCGTCTTGGCTCCAGCCGAACCGGTCGCCCAGCAGACAGAGGAAGTAAGGACGACAACGATCAATCTTCCATAAAAGAGAAAATATATAGAAATGTTCTCTTGCTAAAAGCAGATTATTCTGTACTAAAAGTTGAAATAAAATACCATAAAACATTAAAGGGACCTAGTAACTTTGTTGACATGTGCAAAAACGATGAGTGGTTGATACAATGTATATTGTTGTTATCTGATATGTCCACTAAGTGTTGTGTGAAAATGTCAAGTTAAATGGACTTTATATGGCCGAGTAATGAGCAAAAATGCAAAGTGACATTCACTAACTCAGTGCACTCACTTTGTACACGGTTCTGACGATCCATTGGATAATTTGACATCTGAACACTTCAATCGTAAATATCTTTTTAACGAAAGGGAAATTTGAAAAAACCAAAACCTGTCCCATGCTTTTTTTTGGATAAGAATACAACAAGATATGAAGGAACCGCTAGAATTTCAATTGGATTTTGAGGATTTGGACAATGTTACTAAGTCCCTTTAACAGTTCTTTTATCGACAAATATCAAGTATATTGATTAAGTGAGAAGTCCATCTATCTGATATTCATCTTGGCTCGAGCCGAACCGGTCGCCCATCTGACACATGAAGCACGGAACGCAGCAAACAATCTATCAAAGGAACATAAAATCATGCCAACATGACGGATTTAACAGAAATAGTCAAAACAATACAACACTACGGGTTCTTTCGCTGACAAACATCAAGAAGAGTGTCTTATTCACAAGTCCATCTATCCGATCCTCTTCTTGGCTTCAGCCGAATCGGTCGCACATCAGAAAATAACCACGAGGTGGGTGTAGATGGGTATGACCCGATCTACCTCAGTCGAAGCTTCTTGTACTTAACTCTTGGTAGGCCGTCATTTTTGTTTCTATGGAATGGGCAACCATGCCTAAAGTGTACCGTATCATGCAACCGAACACCCATCAACTTATTCCGCAGACAGGGTGCAAATATCTAATGCAAGGATTTATACTGACCTCTCGCAAGCAGATGGAGATGGTCTTGCCATCGTTGCTCTGGTCGCTGGTGATACCCCACCTGAGGTCCACGTAGCTGAAAAACACCCCTCTATCAAGACACAGCTTCTTCAGCTCTCCGAAAACCTTCTTGATCAGGATCTCGCGTTCGGCGGCGAAGTCCAGGAATGTGCTAGATACAAAGACCCGAATCTCCCGCTTCTTGGTGGACCTGGACAAGCGCTTAGTTCCTCCTGTTGATGGGCCTGCTGGTGTTCCGATTATGGAGTCTTTGGCTGACGCCATCATGGTATGGCTTTCTGGTGTTCCTAATGTTGATCGCCCTCCAGGTGTTCCAACCGTCGAGTCTATGGATGACTCCACTATGGTGTGGTCATGTGGTGTATCCTGGGTGTCCGCTTTGGTTAGTGCGACTTCAGCAAGTGCCTGGGATAATACAGATTTTGCACTTTTCCCGCTGTCTTTGTTTAGGGATAATGGAACGGAATCTGTTTGAATCAAAGTTATACATTTTAATTATTTCTTAATGTGCCATGCTATGAAAACGTACAAATAATGACTAGTTTAGAATATAACTAAATTACACAAAATGAACGACAATAAACGACAATATTACACAAATATACGACAAGAGTTATTTATAATCTACCAATTAAAATGTTACGCTAAATATGCGTGCGACACAGGGCATTGATGGAGAAGTCTCGTGAGGCTTTTTGCCGACGTGTTAATGTTTATAATTTTTCATACGATAGATATAAGGTTCTCTAAAACGTCATAGTGTGCCTGCTACATAACCTTCATCGATGCTGCATTCCTCCAGGGCGGGCCCAAACTTCAAGATGACGTCACGGACGATCTTCCTGATCGGTTCGGTGTATTTGGCGATATTGATGTCCCGTACACTATCGTCGAGTCTAGATCTGTTTTTCTTCCAGGCCCTGATGCGAAGGCTTGCTGCCGATGTCTCCAGTCCCTTTCCGGAAACTGTTATAAGTAAAATACACAAGTTAGTTGCAATGTATACTTTAAGAGAAGATTTAGAGATGAGTTTGATTTAGCCCGTACTATAGACCGCCTTGATTATGAAGGCAATGGCCCGTATTCTCAAAGGAGGTTTGGCGAAGGTTTGTAACAAACCCCGATTTATCTGCGTCATATTACGTCACTTAGACCTTCGTTCAGACCATAGACTGAAATCCCATTTCACAAAGGAGGTTTGAAGGAAATCCGAGATTTATATACGTCATCAGAAGCAAAAATTACAGTCTGCTCAAAGGGGTAGTCTGTAATTTCACAAACCTTAGACTGAGACGATTGACCAATCAGGATTCAGCATTTCGAGCAGCAAAATATTCTCGGCTAAAAGTTTTACCGCCAAAAACTAGCCACGAAAAACGATAAAAATATTTGTCTGCAGTATAATTGTACGGCTGAAAATTGGGTTTCCTTCCATAAAATCGTAAGTATATAACCTGTTTTTAGAGTTCGAATCCGTACTTTTCGCTTTATTGACATGCACCTGTGTGATATACTGTATAACTGTCCATTTTCAGTGAAAATTCATGCCTTTCCGAATGACGCCCCTACTCTGTGTCGTTCATCTAGATTCAGTTGGCTTGCCTCACGTATGCTAATTTATGTTGTATTTGGGTCATTCCACGGGGTTGGGGCAATTTTTGTGACATACCAGAAGTGAGAAACTGTGTCTCCTATCAACTGTAACAATGTTTGCTCAAATTCAGTTTTGCATAAAAAGCATAGCCAACTCTCTTCAGAAGTACTCAAGCGTCATGGTGAATCAATATTATGGACCCAAAGTTTGTCCATGTAATTGTAACGGTGGTAAAAAGAGAAATGTGTATATTAAGCAAAGATTTTGAAAAAAAGCAACTGAAACAGGAATGATTCTGGTAGGGCATAACTCAAGTGAACGCTACCGCTCCGCGGTAGCGTTCACTTGAGTTAGGTAGGGCACTACTATATAATATTCAATGCATACAAATCTTCAACAGATGATTTCATCTTCCATGTGTAGTAGAAAATCTCATACCACCGTTACATGGACATCGTCATATTTTTTGCCCCAACCCCGTGGAATGACCCATTTCTTGTATGACAAGAACACTGACATCAATCCGTCAAAAGGGGCCCTGGTCCTAACCTGGGGGCCGAGTGTTTTTTTTACACACTAGCAAAGCCGATCCAATGATTTATGACACGTTTTTTTTCTTCTGAAGAAGAATGCAGCCTTCATTTCCCAAATAAAATGGACACTGACACTGAGTGACAGTGACAGTGTGGTGTAATTCGTTGACGTTAGTTACTTAGATTAACTTAGACGTCGTCACTGCACTGTCAGTGTCACTGTCAGAGTATCGATTTTGCGCACACAAATTTCATATTTTTTCAGAGTGTCATAGGATCAACTAAATTACTGTAACCTCAATGAAAAAAGCATTATAATTTATATTCTTAGAATACTCCCACTAATGACTAAACTGAGACTGAGGGTTTTAACTTTTATGTATTAAAAACATTTTCATTTTAATTTTAATATTTCTAAGACTAGGACTCGAGTCAGGACAGGTCTAAATCTAATAAAAGTTAAAACTCGCAATTTATGTGAATTGTGCCTTTGTGATATATTACATGTACTTAGCCCGATTCCGTAACCATGACATGTCCAGGCATGAGTCATGACTTGAGAGTTGAGTGACATGTCATTGTCGATTGTCATCAACAATAAATTCTTCCCCGAGTATGGTAGGCTTGAAACTTCGTGCTGCCATTGACTTCACACGCATTCCTGTGTAGCAAAATTTAACATGCAAGTGCGAAGTCTGAAGACGTGAAGATGCAACATTTTGTGCATGCTAGCATTCTTAATTAACTTGTTACACAGCATTGTCAAGCTTTGTATAAATTATACGGCTGGGGATTGCGGAATCTGAAAGTAAATTTGAACTTGATCTTGAAGAAGGGAAGGTAAGAAGGTCAAATAAGACCACACAAAATTATTTTTTTCTCAAGAAATATTGATCTTTGACTTTGTTTGCTAATTTTGTTGGTTAATTAGTAAGGAATGTGTGTTCTTTCATTTAGGGTCAGAAATTTTGTCAAACGGTCGCCAGTCGGATTAAAAATTATGCTTGCCCGATCGGGCCACCAAAATATGATCATAATGATGACTAAGTTATAGTTATACATTTTTGCTGGCCCGAAATGCAATTTCACTGGCAAGCTAATTACCTTTGGCTTTGGTTGGGCCAGCAGGCCAGTGTGTAACCCTGACTATATTTTGGACTTTGGATATGACTCATCAATAAAAAGTAAACATTTTTTTTCTTTCATTTTCATCTTCCCTCAGGGCTCCACTAAAGATGGCAGATCAAATGAACAATTTACGATTGTTGGATCAGCATGAAGAACTTGAACTAAGTCTGAGAGCGGGAAGAAGTGGCTTGAGCTCAACCTGGCAGAGGCCTCCACGATCGAGGAGACCCAGACTTAGCCTAAGACTAGAGAGCTACGAGGATGAACCCTTAGACTATATATGGTATTTTTAAAATTTAAAATTAACCCTTTGGCTTTGATTGTTGTACTTGTAATTGTAGAATTCAAATTGCCGCAAAATATAACATGCACGGTTCCACAAATAATTTCTTCCCCCTTTTTGATGACCCGAAAGAGAAATTTACTGGCCCCAAAAGGTTGTTTCATTCATGAGTAAACTGATTACTATAAGCAAGGCTTGACACTGGCACTGGCCCGGGGCCAGTGAAATTGTACTTGGGGCCAGCAAAATGTATAAAAGTCAGTTTTTGGTGGCCCGATCGGGCAAGCAGATTTTCAACCCGACATTGACAAAATTAAAATATCTTGTTTTCTTTTATGTCATGCTTCATCTGTAATCACATGTTTGATATAACTAAGGAAAGAGTGATATTTTGAATAGTAAAAAGCTTACTCATAAAATACAATTTTGGGGCCAGTAAATTTTCTTTTGGGCCACCAGAATAGGGGAAGAATCTATTTCACTGGCCTGACCGGGCCACTGACTAAAAAGGTGATTGTGGAGCCCTGCTATTAGAAAATATCACTCTTTCCTGATCAAAACTGTAATTATAGAATATAGATGAATTATGACATGGAGCTTGGAAGAAAATCAGACTTTTCTAATTTTGTCAATGTTGGATAGAAAATCTGCTTGCCCGTTCGGGGCCACCAAAATATAATTCTAATACATTCTTACTGGCCCAAAAGTGCAATTTCACTGGCCCCAGGCAAGCGGGCCAGTGCCCTGTACATGCCCTATACATGTACACCTCCCTTACTCCCTTTCACCCTGTGACTACAGTGACTGTACAGTGACTGTAGTAACTTGTATTGACTATTGTTTTAGCCATTTTTTACTATTAAAAAACCCCCTTGCCTTATATGCACATAGACTAGAGCTACATGTAGATCAACACATCTGGCGCTTTCATGGCCTCTTTTACATTTTTACTGAAATATTTTACTGTTGGCCCAGGCTTCTATTCTAGCTAGATTTTTTGATCATGCATTTGGCTAAAGTTTAGACATACCAGGATACGTCACTATGTCTACACTCTACAGTCTTGGTTGAGAATGCAATTAACAATTGTATGTTAATCAACTATCTCTATTTCATACAATTTATCAGCTGCTGGGTATGAGTGATTGCTTTCTTCTTCTTTTTCCCCATTTCATCATGCAGTGGTTTGCACTTTTCAAGGATAACATACAGTGGAACTATAAATTCTCTTGAATTTCAGTGGCATATGCTTATCTGTTTATTTTCTTTTCATTTTTTCTTTTCTTCAGGGAATCAGTACTATTCTAGAGGATGCATGTTGATGAGGCTCAAATGGCACAGTCATCTGTTTGGCGAGTAAAAAACGGATGGCAGAAGCTGTTGCAAGACCAACAGGAACCATGATGGAGATCAAGCCTTGTACGTCCTTAATATCAAGAACAGGTTCTCTGTCAGTGTTCAGGTGCGAATAAAGATAACATTGTTTGTCATATGAAAATGGCCACTGCCAGAGCAGTGAAATAAAAATCATGTAACTACTGATGAAATTAATTATAAATGTTTACAAACATTTGATATCCTTGGCAATGAGAATAAAGTTTACATTGTTTATCTTTAACCAAATATAATTGCCTGGCCACTTTGTGAGTTTTTATCAAGGCTTGTGTATCTTTTGATACTGAATTTGCAAAAATCATAATTAATGTTATGAAGTCATCAATATGGACCTTTCATCTCTGCATATTTCTTACAAATATATAACATATCAGTTATGTGGTCATTTTTGTTATTGTAGATATGTGTCTTGTTTGAGGGTTGTTAATGTGTTGACAAAATAATAATCTATAAAATTAGCTTTATTTGAAAAAATACTGAAATTTAATGTATTAATCAGGCAAAATTGTATTTGATTTTTCATATTGACAGGTTCCTATCGCTGCAAAGCCTTCGAGGTGGCAGGAGGTCTGCAAAGCTAGGATTTTGTATGAGAGCTTTGAATTGGCAGACAGCTTGAGACCAGGGCAGATTTGCTGCTTGGAGGTGGAGGAAAGGTAGACTAATTCTTTATGTGAAAACAATTGTATTTGTTATCTTTCTTCCTTTATCCTTATTCGATGTTATACTTTGGACAATCTGTAACATTCAAGGAATGTTCATCGTAAAAAAGTTGCACTGCATATTTTTGTTGGTAATTCCTGTAAATAAGCTAATGTGTTTTGAATTTCAGTTCACAAATGTTTCTAATATCTAAATGCAACTTGATTTTGCTGTAAAGTGTTCCTCATATTTTTGTACAAGTGACACAAGATATCATTGCTGATTTTGTGTACAAAACATCCACTGTATCCTCTATAGTATTCACCCCCAAAAGGTATTATTGTAATTATTTATATTGTTTTTTTCTCTCCCCCCCCCCCCCCCACCCCTCCCCTCTCTCTTAATCCCTTTCGATTTTGCAGGTATACATTCTCTCCATGATGCCATTTTTTCGCTCTGAAGGTGAACCACAGATGCCCTAACACTCTAACACTGCCCACAAAAAAAGGGAGAGGTTCCGCGCCTCAAAAATGTGTTGTGGCTCGTTCGTTTCTATGAAACAGGCCGATCATGGAGGAGATATGTTGTCCAAATGTCCCAGTAGTTTTCCGCAACAAGTATGTGAAGGTATATGAAGAATACGATATTTAAGTTCTTCAAGCAGGTTTTTTCCAGCAATGTGACATTAATGCTGGCAACAAGTAGATTAGCAAGTCAGTTAATAACTCATTAGCAGGCAGTAATAACTATTCCTGCTCTGGAGCATGATCACGATCTCGATAACCATCTCGAGCACGATCTCGATCACCCTGTGCGGCGTACAAAGTTTGATCAACTTTCTCAGGAGCACGATCTCGATAACCATCTCGAGCACGATCTCATCACGTCAGAATCAAATTTTTGAAAATTTGCCAACATGGTTTTAAATTTGTTTCTCTTGATCTCTTTATTGAATAATCATTTTAACCAAACATCACATTCACACTTTGTTGGTTGATAAAGAGAAGGTCGTTAAGTCAGTTTTGTTCATCAGAGATAATTGTTCTCTTTTATATATAATTAATATTTCCAAAATGAGAACATGCAAGGTGGTATGTGTATCTCGATTTAGCCAAAACTCGACTTCACACCCTTCTTACTCTCACCCCACAAATTGTTGATAAAAAAGTGGTTGAATGTGAGGTGTTTTGGGGGCGCTCTCTCGTGTTAACAGCTGCTTTTTTAATCAAAACCACCCTGTAACTTAACCGTGGATGTTTTATTACCATTTTGGTAATTATGAACTCTGTAGGCTTTCAAGAACAAAGTTCATTGTGAAGTAAATGGTGGATATCATTTAAGATTTCACATATGTGAATTATTATTTGCATTGTATATATTTCATAGACTACTGATTGACTGTGATTAATTGTGCTGATACAATTTGTTTGTTTGTACATGTACTTACATACTTGCTTACTGTGTGCAAAAAAAAACCTTGCATTGAACATTTAGCTCATGATCTGAATTATGTAACAATCCAATTCAAGTGTTATGTTTTATCTATGAATAATGACAAAACATGTTCATGTCAAATTCCACAGCATTGAAAATAAAATTTAAAAAGTATATTTCTTTGAGGTAAACAAGTTGTGATTCTATTTGTATTGTGCATAATTTGAGCTTTGAATATGAATAGATTATATTTAAATCTGTATATTTATCAATTATACTAAACAGAACAAAAAGTAAATTCCCTTAACAATTATGTATCATACAAAAATCAAGAAGTAGTTGACAATTAAAAAAAATAGTTATACATACAGCTATGAAGTACATTTGGATAAAATCAGAGATATCATGTCTTCATCGTTCTGAAATATCACATGCATATCAAATGCATTGATTAGGGTTTTTGAAAAATGCTTTTTAAAACTTATTTTTTGTTATGGAACATGTGATTCAATGCATTTGTTTAGATTGTATAATAGTACAATTTTAAATGTCTAAATTGTAAATGAACAACAGTACTGAAGAAAGAAAAAAACATTTGTCTTTATGTTCATGAGGTAATGGTTATCTTATATTTTTAAACATGTTTTTCCTTTCTACTATTATAGTTTGTGCCTGACAGCATTTGAAACAATGTTTTGCTTTAAAATCATGAGGGGTTGCTTGGGGGTGGGGGGGGGGGGGGGGGGGGGGTGGGCTTTCTTTTTGTGCTAGGGTGTTTGATGCCCCTAATGTTCTAGATTAAATTAAAAAGGGATCACAATATTTAAGATTAGTAAATATAATAACCAATATCATGTTGAGTTTTGTATCATTTACTTGTCAAGAAAAGGTGTTTTTATAGTGGTTATTGTATACAATAAGTGAAGTCACAGAGAATGTTCATGTAATAAAACTATAATATGATTATTTGAATTTTCTTCATCCATTTGTGTGTATTTCTAGATTTTCTTTTTGCTAATAGAGCTATACAGCCTTCCAGAACCCCAATAAAGCTCTAAAGGAAAGAATATTTAATCAAATATCTACCAACCTACTAAATGCATAGTAAAATACTTAAAAATAGACATCAACTAAAATAAATGTATGCGTCTTACTGTCCCTTTTTAGGTGTATGTGTGTGTGTGCATGCGTGTATATTTTGTATAAATATGTTTGTATTTATGTGTGTGTGTGTGTGTTTGCATGGTGTGTATGTGTGCGTGTATTCGTATAAATGTGTTTGTATTTACGTGTGTGTGTGTGTGTGTTTGCATGATTGTGTCCGTGCATTTGTGTCTGTTGCATGGTTTTAAAAAATACACTAACACTAAGTAATGTAATAAACTCATCAAAAGCAAAAACACAACTTATCCCTAAGAAAATACACAAACACAAATTCACAAAGTAGGTTATACCAGATAAGCGAGTCTAATTAATTCAATTTGAATTTATTTCCACAGTTGTTTGCGTGTGTGCGTGTATGTGTGTATTAATGTTTGTGCTTACGTGTGTGTGAGTGTGTGTTTGCGTATAGAGTGTGTGTGTTTGCGTATTATGATTGTGTATTAAGTAATTCTGTATGTTAAATCGTGAAACATTCCAGAGGAATTGAAACAAAAATACATGTATGGTTTTGTTATGAAGAAAAGAAACAGATATAACAAGCAACTTCCAGTGAATAGTGAGTAATATCACTTGTAAATAATTTTCTTCAAATACTAAAGAAATGGGTCATAATCAAATCTTAATTCAAAACCACCAAAACAAGCAAACTTGTTGAGAAAGGATCCAAGAGAAAGTGGATAAATCAACGTCAACAAATGTGGCACAGATCAGATATTAATAAATAAATCTGTCTTGATCACATCACATAGTCCTTCTTTTCCTTATTTAGTTTGCACTTAATTATTTGTTTTGACATATTAGTAAATCTTGTATCCATCTACGTGAAGTTTGGCCAAGGATCGGCAGAGGGAACCAAAAACCGTTATGGATATAACGCAGTGACGTAGTTGTGTGGTTCACAAGTATAACACAATTGTAAGTACGTGGGACACGTGTAACACGTCTGTGACGGCGCGCTGGTTTTATTCGACTCGATTCATGCAAATACATTTACAAAGTTGATTTTAGAGATGAATAATTTATATTATTTATCAGAATGCTCAGTAACATCTCCAGATTGTACTGAAATTGCTCAGATCAACTGTTTTTTCCATTATTTACATTTAACCGTGGTCTGTAAAAATAATATCAAAGGGTCTGCAGAATAAGACTAGATTCACGAACCGCGGACTGTGGACAGACCTCGAAATGAAGGTTTGTGAAATCTTTCGTTTCTGAAACGGAATGATGGTCTGTGCTCAGTCCGGGGATTGTACAAACCTTAGACTGAACGAACCCCGGTTTGTCACAAACCTCCTTTGTGAATACGGGCCATTGTGTTTACATTAAAAATGATTTTAGCTATTCATGTACCCATTAATCTATTTATACATAACTGCGTGGTTTGCAGTCGTCGAAACGCATGCTTTGAAGCCAATGCATTCCATTCCACTTTTTTTCTCAAGCAACCGAGTTCTTCGACACGTTTATAAAAAAATGTACGTTTGAACTCCATTCATTACTCAATTAAGTCATTCTTACTACCCAGATAACAATTTAACGTTCGTGTAACGTTTCCATATGGTTTACATTATATTATAATAACGTTTACTTGATAACGTTACAGTATGGTTAGTTTGCTCATTGATTTAACGTTAATGTAACGTTAACATTTACGTTAACATGATAACTAAATATGAACGTTATGCCAACGTTAACTGGATAACGTTACATTATGGTTAGTTTGCTCATTGATTCTACGTTATTGTCGTTAACATTTACGTTAACATTATAACTAAATATGAACGTTATGCCAACGTTTACTGGATAACGTTACATTATGGTTAGTTTGCTCATTGTTTTAACGTTATTGTAACGTTAACATTTACGTTAACATGATAACTAAATATGAACGTTATGCCAACGTTTACTGGATAACGTTACATTATGGTTAGTTTGCTCATTGTTTTAACGTTATTGTAACGTTTACATTTACGTTAACATGATAACCAAATATGAACGAAAAATTAACTTAAAATCATACGGCAAATGTGTCGGATTAATATATATATACTTATTATACCTAGCCTACATTATAACATTCCTAGTTCTATTCCTAATCCTATTCCTATTCCTATTCCTATTCCTAATCCTAATCATATTCCTATGCCTTATCCTACACTCGCTACATATCAAGTCTTCATCCACTCGGCTATATATATCCTAGCTTATGTGAGAATATTTTGTTTATGGTTAGTATTTTGATAAAGTCGAATATATTTTATAATATTTAAAAGTATTTACATTGATGAATCATGAGAACAAACATTTAATATGTTTGTTAGATAAGTTAATTACATTTATTTAAAACAATGAGTCAATAATAGCATTGGATGAATTTTAAACAATCAAATTACTCGAAATTTATACTTAATTTGCAATCAATAATTGCTCATGAATATTCATGAATAACAACCAGCGTTGACCCAACGTTGATTCAACGTTGATCTAACGTTTCAGATTTTGTTCAGATTCAGATTCAGTTTATTCAAACCATAAAACAAGTAAAAAATATCAATGGCAGTTTGATAATCAAATATACAAAATGGTTTTGGACCCCATAGAAGCATGAGTTTGTAAATTGGGGCCCTTTTACAAGTTATACAATTCTAAAGAAGTAATAATGGTAGGTAGGTCATCATTCACACCATACACACAAATATAAATGGCAGTTTGATAATCAAATATACAAAATGGTTTTGGACCCCATAGGAGCAGGAGTTTTTAAATTGTGGCCCTTTTACAAATTATACAATTCTAAAGAAGTAATAATGGTATAGGTAGGTCATCATTCATACCATACACACACACACCATTCACTCAAGCCAGGGATATCGATCCGTTTTTGAGATTGGGGGGGGGGGGCGAAATTTGAATTTTTTCCAGAATGACCACTGAGAGAGAGTAAAAGCCCCACATTGGCATGCCCGGGTGTCCCCCTCCCACAGTAGGGAGCTTTTGTATTTTGGGGCGTGAAATTGTGCGATTTGGTGCACACCTGAGACAGAAATTTCACGTAATATGAAGTATAGGTATGGAACCAAACATACATAATGACGAAGGAAGGGGGACACTCTGCTCCTTTTTCAAATGTGGGGGGACATGATATTCCAATTTGATTTGCGTTCAGCGCATATGTACCGAGATTATTTTATTTTCTGTAACGGTGTGCTATCTATCGATGAGGGTTTAATAAACTTCGTTTGAGAAAAGTACGCTGCCCAACACATTTTAAAAGGTGAGATCCCGCAACCTAAATGAAACTTGCAATATGAGAAACTGTATGCGCGCGGCAAAAAAGAGATTTACAGTCCTTTTCAAACTAAAAAAACGGCTATTTTGAAGATTTATTATTGATAAATGTGTCTTTCCCCTCTTTGACATTATATCACTCGATTTGTTTTCTTCCTCATTTTCGGAATTATTGGGGAGCGAAATGATATGTTCGCCCCCCCCCCCCCAATATTTTCATTGGGTGGGGGGGGGGGGGGTGGGACGACCGCCCCCTGCCCCCCCCCCCCCCCCCCCCCCCAGGATCGACACCCCTGACTCAAGCCCACATTGTGGGCACTGCTATAAATACAAGAAGAGAATAGAAGGAGCGAAGAGGGGGATAAGAACAAACACAGATAAAGAAAAAGTTGAAATAGAAGAGCAAGTGAAAGTATTGGCATACATCCTAATTCCAACAGATAATTTTGTAATCATATTTTTATGCAAGAGTTTTTTAACCATGCTGCAAACTAAATAACCTAATTTTCCTACTTCAAAGCTAGATAACAACACATGTATGTTTAATGTCGACTAACGTTTCACCTTAATGGCTATTGTCTAGTAATGCTAATCCATGAAATTTTGTAATGAGTGTCTAATAGAGCCTTAAATATTACATCATATTCCAACAATGAAGTATTTTAACAAGGGTGAACAAGCGAGGACAAACAACATAACGTAGTTCGAACAAATAAAGAGCAATTAGCCTCAATTCCAAAGGGCACTTTATCCACTTGTGGTATTTTTGAGTAATTTTAGGTTTTTTATTAAACCACTTAAATGCATGTCCACCGAAAATTAAAAAGAAAACATTTATGTAACGTTACCATACGGCATACCGTTTACAATGTATTTTATTTACTGCTATTTACCATGTTTATACATTGTGGTTTGTTTGCTCATTGCGTTTATGTTATTGTAACGGGTAGTTTAGTTTTGGTAGAGAGGGCGCTGCACATCACAATTTTTTTGTGAGGTAATGAAAAAATGAGTGTCGAATTGGAGAGAACATGCAATTTTAATGGCAGAATAAACTTTATTTGGTCTAAATTGACCCAGAAACGGCTAAAATATCAATAAATATATCTGATCTTATAATTATTTGGGGCCCAAATAATTAGATGATTTTTAGAAGAAAAAAAATTTAAAATGCACTTTTTCAAAAATGTTCAAAAGCGTTATTTAAATAGTTGTTATCATTGTATCAATAAATCATCACATGCATAATTATGGATGAAAAATGGTTGAAACCAATGCCTTTTTAAAAAGCGCCCTCTTGTGTTTTAATGGCTCTTTTTTAATGATAGCAGGCTTTTACTTAGTCGTTTGTAATGTTGTATACCTTTCGAGCATGGTGGAGTTATTATATATAACGTTACATTATGGTTAGTTTGCTCATTGATTCTACGTTATGATAACTAAATATGAACATTATGCCAACGTTTACTAGATAACGTTACATTATGGTTAGTTTGCTCATTGTTGTTACGTTATTGTAACGTTGACCTTTACGTTAACATGATAACTAAATAATGAACGTTATACCAATATTAATTGAATAACGTTACATTATGGTTAGTTTGCTCATTGAGTCTACGTTATTGTAACGTTAACATTTACGCAATAACATGATTACTAAATATGAACATTATGCCAACGTTTACTAGATAACGTTACATTATGGTTAGTTTGCTCATTGTTTTAACGTTATTGTAACGTTGACCTTTACGTTAACATGATAACTAAATATGAACGTTATACCAACATTAATTGGATAACGTTACATTATGGTTAGTTTGCTCATTGATTCTACGTTATTGTAACGTTAACATTTACGTAATAACATGATAACTAAATATGGACATTATGCCAACGTTTACTAGATAACGTTACATTATGGTTAGTTTGCTCATTGTTTTTACGTTATTGTAACGTTGACATTTACGTTAACATGATAAATAAATATGAACGTTATGCCAACATTAATTGGATAACGTTACATTATGGTTAGTTTGCTCATTGATGCTACGTTATTGTAACGTTAACATTAACGCAATAACATGATAACTAAATATGAACATTATGACAACGTTTACTAGATAACGTTACATTATGGTTAGTTTGCTCATTGTTTTTACGTTATTGTAACGTTGACCTTTACGTTAACATGATAACTAAATATGAACGTTATGCCAACATTAATTGGATAACGTTACATTATGGTTAGTTTGCTCATTGTTTTAACGTTATTGTAACGTTAACATTTACGCAATAACATGATAACTAAATATGAACATTATGCCAACGTTTCCTAGATAACGTTACATTATGGTTAGTTTGCTCATTGTTTTTACGTTATTGTAACGTTGACCTTTACGTTAACATGATAACTAAATATGAACGTTATGCCAACATTAATTGGATAACTTTACATTATGGTTAGTTTGCTCATTGATTCTACGTTATTGTAACGTTAACATTTACGTAATAACATGATAACTAAATATGGACATTATGCCAACGTTTACTAGATAACGTTACATTATGGTTAGTTTGCTCATTGTTTTTACGTTATTGTAATGTTGACATTTACGTTAACATGATAACTAAATATGAACGTTATGCCAACATTAATTGGATAACGTTACATTATGGTTAGTTTGCTCATTGTTTTAACGTTATTGTAACGTTAACATTTACGCAATAACATGATAACTATATATGAACATTATGCCAACGTTTACTAGATAACGTTACATTATGGTTAGTTTGCTCATCGTTTTTACGTTATTGTAACGTTGACCTTTACGGTAACATGATAACTAAATATGAACGTTATGCCAACATTAATTGGATAACGTTACATTATGGTTAGTTTGCTCATTGATTCTACGTTATTGTAACGTTAACATTTACGTAATAACATAATAACTAAATATGAACATTATGCCAACGTTTACTAGATAACCGTTACATTTAACACCAGAGCTAATCAATACAGAACATTATTATAACGTTTGTCTTTTATCCGTTAACTATCACACCATAACTAATCAATATAATAACGTTACTACAATGTTTGTCTTTTAACCATTTAATCAAACACAAAAGCTAACCAATGCATAACATTACTACAACGTTGGTATTTTAACCATTCAATTAAACACCAAAGCTAATCAATATGTAACGTTATTACGATGTTTATATTTTAACCGTTAAATTAAACAGAAAGGCAAATCAGTATATAACGTCACTACAACGTTGGTCTTTTAACCATTAAATTAAACACAAAAGCTAATTACTTAATAACGTTACCACAACGTTTTTCTTTTAACCGCTAAATTAAACAACAAAGCTAACCAAAATATAAATTTACAGCAACGTTAGTCTTTTAACCATTAATTCAAGCACCAAAGCTAACCAAAATATAACGTTACTCCTACGTTTGTCAGTCTTAACCGTTAGATTAAGCACCAAAGGTAACGAAAATATAACGTCACCACAACGTTAGTATTTTAACCGTTAACTATGCACCAAAGCTAACAGATATGTAACGTTACTACAACGTTGTAACAGCAATGGTAACCAAAAATCAACCAAAACAACCATATTCTAACGTTAGAATAACGTCTACCTGTTATCTGGGTAATGATTACAGTATAGAAACGTAACATTTGAACGATACTTCATTGCAATTACGACAGAAGTAACATAAGGCATACCACGTGTCCGAATTTCAATCTCCTTGACGCTCCTGTCACATCCCTCGATGGAAATCCTAGTCTTTGTCCAGGCTTCTGATCGGCCAAGTGATCCTTCAACCGATTTGGTCTGTACGATGGTTCCACCTGACTTCTTTAAGTCCACAGTCACACTGTACGAGGCGTTGATACTTAGTGGTGAGCGAAATGATGCTGAATACTGCAAGGGACGATGATTGTTGTGTTGAGGAAAGAGTAGATTCATATTGATCATTTGATCAAGGCAATGTTTTGAACAATTGGACTTCCGGCAGTCCGGTGTGGAGAAAATTTCATACGCATGTTTTTTGTCTACGTTCCGACTCTGTTCAGTATATTTAATTTAGTTATTAGTTTTCCTTTTGAAAGCGCAAACGAGTGCCGAGTATTACATGGAGTTGGATAGTAATCCTTTAATACACTGTATATGGTTACATATAATTTATATCTTTTTATATCTTCTAAATTATGTTTTGGGGCTGTGTTACATTTTTCGTATTACTTTTGTTGTTTAAAGACTATTTTCTTAAAGGGATCTAGAAACATTATCCAAATCCACAAAACGTCATTAGAAATCTAGTGGTTCTCTCATACCTTGTTGTATTTGTATTATTAAAAGAAGCATGAAACAGGTTTCGGTTTTTCAAATTTTCCTTTCGGTAGAAAGGTATTTACGTGTTCGGATTTTTAACTATCCACTGGATATTCAGAACTGTGTACAAAGTCAGTGCAATGAGTAAGCAAATATCACTTTGCATTTTCGCTCGTTACTCGGCCACATAACATCCATGTAACATTACATTTCCACACAACACTCAGAAGACATATCAGATCACAAAACAACACATTATACCAACCATTCATCACTTTCTGCACATGCAAACAAAGTTACTAGAACCCTTTAAATCCCACATTTTCTTTTCTAGAATATTATGAGGAAATGCATACAGAAACGTGTCGTATATTTACCTCAACAGTTGGAGAATCCGTCGAGCTATCCATATGGAAGATATCCTGCTTCAACCCCACAGACTGCACACGCTCTCCTTCATCTCGCAGGAGAATCCATTCTGGTAAACGGTTCGAGAAACAACACAAACATGAAGTTATAATGATATTATGTAATAATACGAGAAAATACACAATATTCTCAACATTGTTAATTTGTAAATATAGGCAATTACAAGACATGTTTTGTGAAGGAAGTTTCTTTTTAAAATCATCTTAAATATCGAATCATGCGTTATGTTATGCGCTTACCCATTACAGTTATACAATTGACTCTTTTTGTCATGACATTTTGTGGACTTCCAAACAAAAAGGCGTGAATATAGCATTTGTTTACCTTTATATTTGTTTGCATTTTAAAGTGATACATTTCATTGCCATAAAGCATAAATAATTTGATAATTTCGTACTAACTTTTCTCGTCTTTATCACCTCCATACTCCTCTCGCCACGTCGAGTCCTTGCCATTCGCATCAGATGCTGGATCAGATTGCTGATGTTAATGATGGAGAACAGTCAATAACTATGTTTATACTGTTGACTGAATAAATTACATTATTCAACTCATAATGCATGCTTGGGCTAGGCAGTCCAAGGGCTGAGATGTGTATGTTTACAAGTCTTGCGTTTTTTTTACAGAAAGTTAACGATTACATACAAATATCATGTATATAATTACATTACTTAAAGCACAAAGAAGCGGGCACCAGCAGGACTTTAACCCCTGAAACGCGAATTAAACCCCTGGATTTTTAAACCCACGCTCAACCAACTGAGCTATACAGCACCATATGGTTGATGGCTCTACCGTGATCAGAACCTATCAATGTTCGACTTGATTTCATGTTGGCATCATAAATTCTTTCATTCCAAATGTTTGATCGTCGCAAAGATCATTGCAGATCGCATACTCATTATAAATTACAATTATTATATTTGCTTACTGTTAATGAAAACGAAACAAAGAATTTATATCTCTCTAACGGGATTTTCAAGTTACAAGTTCTACATTACACAACAATATTTCTGAGAATGATATGTGAGATTTTCATGGAAAAGGAATAATGTTTACCTCGTGTAAAGCAAAAAGAACAAGGATGTCTGATTGTAGCCCGATCGTTTGCGTGAAGTATCCAAATTCGAATACTATGAAGGATTTAATATCCGAATTCGGATACTATTGACTACGGTTGAAAGCGTCTACAGACGCTTTAAAATTAAATCTTAAATATCTCCTTGTTTAGGGAGACATTTGAAAAATCGTTGTCCATTTCATTCTTATGTTACTATGAGCCAAACTACACGGTACAAGTGAAGTGTGAATTCTCAAAGTGATTTTGGTTTAATTAAGGCAAAGTTAATGGATTACTTGGAAGGCGTCAAATTCATCACTGCCGTCCCGCTGCAGGATCCCGCTTGGGCCCGAGCCTGCCCGATCGGCAGGCCGCAGTATACCGCAGAACGTTTGAAACCGATTTGTTTCCCCCGGTCCCCTGCAGGAGGACGGGGAGTGTACATGCATGGTCTTACCGCGGGGGAACGATATCGTTCCGCCGCGGGAGGCCGCGCCCAAGACCCCGCCACCGTACGCGTACGTACGTCGGTGGTTTCACGTGCGTATGATAGTAATTGGACGTACACACTTTATCTAGCTCATGCATGGCCTACCGCGGCCTATATGCCGCGCCCTGGGCCGGCCTGGCCTGTCGATGCTGTTATTGTTTAGCGTGATCCCCCTGGCCCTCAGGTGACATAACATCGACAGCTGACGCAACTAACTCTAGCTCTGGTCAATTTTCAGCCTTTTTTGAAATAAGGTATGTATTTAACGCTACCCAGATTTGTTTGTATATTGACTCGTTTGTGTAAATTAAAAGACTAACGTCTACTCTAGCCAAGATATGTCGGCTCGGAGCAAACCAAGGGCAAGGGAAGTATGTCGGATTGCGGATGACTGTCACGTTCAAGATTTCGTCATGAATGTGATGATGAGATCGAGATAGCTCGATCTGATAATGTCTGGCCCCACACTCCGGGCCGCACTCCAGCAGAGATTAGCGTATAGCATATGCAGGGCCTTCTGATTTCTGAGTATGATTTGGTGGCTCTATACTAGACCTAGCTACTCGACTCTTCCATCACACCAATATACGTAACATGTACGTGCATTACACAGGCTAGCTAGCTAGCTAACATGCGCTTGCTAGATATATATATAGGCGGTGCGTGTGTGCGTGGATATCGTGCAGTCGTGCTTGCATGTACGGTACGAGTACCGTACACGTACCAACGTAGGTACGTGTACGTGTACGGTACTCGTACATATGTATACATGCGCAATGCATGCGGCATGATCTGGTAATTCGCGCGCAAGAATCGGGATCCCGCGGCCCGCCGCTTAGAGGTCCGCTGCGTCGGGACGAATTCCTCTCCACAGCTGGTGACAGCTGATCGGGAAGCCGCGGCGTACCGCTAGGAACGATCAAACCCGCAGATTCGAATACGAATACGCGCACTATTCGTCCCAAGCGGGATCCCGCGGTAGGACGATAGTGATCAATTTGACGTCTCCCCCATCACCATACCTCTCCGTTCCTCAGCAAGTCTCCAGGCCAGCCCAGGAACTGCATGTCGACTCCTGATATCTGACGCTCGATCGGGGCAAGGTCGTCGCCGATCTGGATGATGAGCAATTATTTGAAAACGAAATTCCAAGTTTCTAGTTTGTCTGCAGGTTTGAATAAAACTACCATACTGTAAAACAAATTGTATTGAATACATTTAGTGAAATACAATGGAAATTTGGTAAACATCAACACACATACATAAAAACACATACAGGGTGTTTATAAAAAAGCGGAACCCAACTTCCACCCGCAATATTTTATTTAATAAACATAATTATATTTATTGCAATATGTCATATCAAAGGTTAATTCATACTCTTTCGTTTGATACCAAATATGTTGTGATAACGTCATGCATGATTGAATAAAACCTATTTAAAAAGGGTTATGTAAAAAGTACTTTGCGCACAAGAGTAGAAAGTAATTGTTAAATGCAATGTAAAGAATGAAACAGTAGCCAAAGTCAAGTAACATTTCATGATGTTTCTTGATTCATAGTTTTACATTTTATTCAACTTTGAGAAGAGTTCATGGTCCATAATCATCCCCAATGTCCTTCCACATGACCCCCATGTCTGTCCGCATAGGTTTGTGCTCGTGTTCAGTGGTTAGTTGCATGGTCAGGCAAGGAACTGATTTAAAAAGTATCTCCATGTTCATTTATTTACGGAACAAAAGGATTACAAGACAAACGAACACACGGAGAGGTTTCAATGAATGACCATCATACCGTGTTGATGAATAGATCTAAATCTTGTGCGCAAAGCAATTTTAACATTGCTCGTTTAAAATGCTTGCAATTCGATAACTACAAGCTCAATTATTACAAATATGGTATCAAATGAAAGAGTAATAAATTATCTTTGCGATGATATATGGCAATAAACATAACTATGTTCACTACATAAGATATTGCTGGTGGAAGTTGGGTTCCGCTTTTTTGTAAACACTCTGTATACATACATTGTAATGTGATTAATGGAAGGCATAAGTCACAGCAAAACGCATATTGTTTACATTTGTAATCAATGACAACGACAACGGCGACAAGAATACAACATAATCAACATAACCAATTTAAACTACCTTAATTTGTGCATTCGTGAACCAACAAAGTGCAGCACAAAGTCATGAAAAACTGCCATATAGTACATGCCCATTTAAAGCAAATAATGTCCATTTTAATTCTTAAACTTACATTTTGCTTCTCCGTGGCTGATAGTGGTTGCCTGTTGAGCATGCCTCCCGTGTAGCCGGCAAAATCTCGATCGTGAATCAGTATCGCAGACAGTTTCATGACGCTGTCTGTTGGTAAAAGAAGTTAATGAAATATAGGTTCTGAAAATACATTCAAACGCGATCCATTTATGAAATGGTGACTGACAATACTATCCAAATAATTCAAATTTCTGCATAGTCCGCGGACAACTTCATATAAACTAAATTTTAAAAGTAGTTAATAATATTTTCAACGATATTTTTTCGGATAGAGTGATAGTGGTAGTTAAAATGGGTCTAGCTGCTGATAAGCAAACAAATTAATGCATTAAAAAGGTCTTCTGACCAGCTGACACGAGAACAAACCTTTATACCCGCAAAGTCCCCACTAATACATATTTATTACACATTCGTACTTCATTTAAGAAAAACAAATAATTTACTAATTTATTAATATGCATGGTTTTATTTGTATATAATATTGATGTTTGTTATTAACTATAACAATAATATATATATATATGCCACTTACCGCTCATAAGGACGATGTTCAAGGATTCCGTTGGGTTATTAACCGAAACGGAAGCAAATTTGGCTGTACATCCGGGGATTGTGTCGTGAGTTTGATCGAGTTGTTCGTGGATCTGTCAAATTATCGACATTAATCATTTTGAAAACACTTAACAAACAGTCAAATAAAAAAAAATTATCATTGATAACACAAATGTCGAATATTTCTACCATGATGATGATTACTTCTACTTCTTTTCACTATTGAATTGCACTCAAAATTAATATTAAGGCTGCTACGATGATTTTCCACAATGTCCAAAAAGATATCAACGCCAACATTGTTGTTGTAAATCTTCGCTTCTTTAAACATGACTTACACACCGATTACAATATAATTATATAACGAATTCGCAAAAGTTCTTGACATGTCAATCAAATTAAGATGACGTTACGTATCGATTTCTGTTATACCGATTAAAATTTTTTTAGTAAATCGCAGAAGCCAAAATATATGGTCGTTTGTAGCAAAAGGTAATGTTTACTCCCCCCTGCAAGTCAAAAGGCTTACTGCTGTTTACTGACATGACAATCAAATGAGCATGATACACATCATTATTACCTGTTTGGATACGTCGTCTCCGTTTATTTCCACGGTTGCATCATCCAACCCTTTCGACACGGTGTACAACACCACCGTGTACTCTCCTGCATTGATGGGCACCTGTTTAAGATCATATACGAAACAAATAGCCTACTAGTTAACTAAAATGGCATGATCGTGTTAATTTCTTTTTAGATCACTTTATCCCCGGACTTTATCAGAGGATGATTATCAAATTCATTGGACAACTTTGTTTGAAGAGTTCGCTCCCGATTGTGTTTTTTTTTCTGACTGTATTCAAGATCTCATGAATAAAAATTCACTTACTTTGGACCCAAGCAAACTGTTTGATGTCATTCGATTTCCAACGTATGCTGTCAGAATAAATGCGATATCATTCATTTGCTATCCAAACCACCCGGCGATTACCAACATTATTCACTTCCCAGCGCGTAATAACAAAAAATAATCATCACCTAATATAATGGAAATCATAATATCACTTGCCTTGAATTCAAGCTCACCATTGGATGTCGGTCGATTGCCAATGTATGTTGTATACAACGCCGTATCATCTGTACGCCCAACCACCCCGTGGCAGTTACTATGTGGATCTAGATGGCATCCGTAGAAATAACCATCTACATTTAACAAAAGAAATGTGAGCAATTCATTGAAAGGGGGTAGATAGGGGATACAATGCAGTAATTTTGCACTGTTAGATGAATCAATAAATCAATAAATCAACAAATAAATTAATAAATATATAAATCAATCAATCAATTAATCAATCATTCAATCAATCAATCAATCAATCAATCAATCAAGCACTCAGTCGATCAAACAATCAATCAATCATTCAATCAATCAATCAATCAATCAATCAATCAATCAATCAATCAATCAATCAATCAATCAATCAATCAATCAATCAATCAATCAGATATATTATGTGTAATATGTGTGCCATATTAAGTAATTTGTTTCAAAGATATTATAGTATAGACATCTGTCCCCAGACAAGAATGGTCTAAATTTAAAGGTTCCATTCCATCCTATACGCTATCCCCACTGATGGTATCCTCAGAAGGCATTTCATTAAGACGATCATCAGCACTTTTAATTCGGTAACCAGGTCTTCCATCTACTGGACGGACCCCATTCACTTACCAGAGGGCGTTGTCAGGTTTGATTGCGCTGATCGTCCATCGGTAAAAACGATGTCATCCACGCTTTCATACGTCGGTCCTCCGAGGCTGATGGCATAATGAACTCCTTTGTGTTGCTTGACGACGTTGCAAGGGGATCCCTTCAATTCTATCTCAACAGGCTTGTTATCTGTACAATAGTAGGCAGGACGATCAAATATCATTCATTAGTTACCGTGTAAACTTGGGAACGTTGCATTTTATCTTTCCCGACGCTCTTTGAATTTAAAGATACTGCGTTGTCGGAACTACAAGGTGCTGATAAAATACACTGGCCAGCGCCATGTCTACACAATCAAGCGGCTTCCTGCGTTTAGCGACGCTATTAAGAGATCTACGAATGTTTGCAATAACAAGATCCCGTCGTATTATGTTTTGTTCAGTTACAAACATAAATGTATTAATCCAGCAAACGTTTAGAAAATTGCAGATACATCTGTAACATTTCATAAATTAAAGCTATACATTAAAGCGAAATAACAATAAAATGCATGTAAATAAAAAACAAACCTGCATTTATCAAGGAAGCGAAAACTCTGAAACTGTGCAGTCCACTCCCGACCGTCAAATGTTCAGATACATATTTTTCGCCAACGAAGCGACCCTCTACCTCACGAAGAAAAGAGGCATCAAAGATATCGTCATCATCGTCCCCATCGTTTAGGTGACTGATTCTAAGCGCCGCCTTCTTGTTCATCTCAACCCTCAGGACACCATCACCGTCAATGGTCAAACGACCGTTGAAGGGGGTGTCTGAACCGGTGATGATACAACCACTTTTCAGACATCGTTTGTCCATATCGACCACCGCGGAGGCATCGGGAGCGTTTGAGATCAGCGCGTACCGACAGGGTCCAGATAACCCCGTCATCAGCCTCACGGTGACTTTACCAATCTTCATGCTCATCAACCATAGGAACGGATGCTGCCGATCGTGTAGCGAGTCGTCTTCGGTGCTCTCCTTGAGCTTGTACATACCGACTTCATTCCACATTGGCGCGATAAGACCTAGTGCGGATGTCACCTTGTTGTTGTCCGGGTTGGTCCGGGAGCACAAGATGAAGAACGCTCTGCCATAGTGGGTCCCAATCTTCGGGATTACCGCCGTGAGGTTCTCCCCGCTATGCGTCTGTGTGAAGGACACCTTTCCGTACGGACCGCTACCAGCTGGGGCTGTTTCCTCGCCGTAATCCCTGTTGCATATGAAGACAAAGTGGCTTTGTGGAGGACCTTCGATGCTGATGGAGTCAGACTTCAATGTTGAAAGTGTCCAAGCGTTTGTCATTTCACGGGGTCCACACTTGCCGGCTGGTACAGCATTGACTACCATCCCTTCACTATTTCGGCCAATGTACACGAGGTATGCACAAGCCACAGGATCTCCTGCTTTCTTCTCCGAAGAGCTGCATCCAATAAGAAAGGTGAACCCTTTCGATTCATCCGAAGACTCGCCATGTTGAAAGCCAAGCTCCTGGAGCGTAACATTCAGACTTCCCTCTGGAGTCGAGTCCCTCTGCAAGAAGTTAGCCCCATATGTGACGCTTGGCAAGTTGGAGAAAAGAGTGCTCTCCAATGTGCCATCCTTGATGTTAAATAGCACGTTCCCTGCTCCATCTGTTTGCAATCCACTCAGCACGGAGAAACCATGTTCCTCCTCCTTCGTATGTGCGGGGCCCACGGTTTTCACGACCTTAGTGTTGACACGGTTCGAGTCAAAACCTGATTGAACCAGACACAACTGGCCAAATTCGGTGCTGCCTCGTTTCTGAGTGTGTAGAAGTATGGCGGTTGCACCGCCGTGTCCCGAGTTCACATTGTACGGCACACGAATCTCTTTGGCGTTCACATCTTTGTTGGTTTCCGAGAGAAAGATAGTTGGAAGACCATTTTCTAAAAATGTGATTAAAAAAGGGTATGGCGTTAGGACAAAATCTATTTAATTATGTACTGCTTGCCCATTATAGTCAAGGCAATCAAATCAAAAGATATTTATTAATATCTCATTTAAAGCAAATTAAAGGGATCTAGTAACATCCGTTTAAAAATTTCGAAGCCGAGACCAAGTACTTTCAACATTTTCGCGAGACGAAGTACCTTCAAAGTTGAAAACCCCTCTCAGTGGGGGGGGGGGGGGGGGGGGGGGGGGGGTCCGTAAACAATTTCGAAGCCGAGACCAAGTACTTTCAAAATGTTCAAGCCCGAGACCAGAGATCTTCGACAAATTTTGGGGCCGAGACCGGGTTTTAGTCGGTCGAGACCAGGTTTTAGTCGGTCGAGACCGGGTTTTAGATGGTCGAGACCGCTTAAAAGTAGTCTCGAGACCGGCTTAAATTTAAAAGCAATTTTTTGGTTAAAGGGGGAGGGGGGGGGGGGTTTGAACCCCCCCCCCCCCCCTGGGTGGGCCTATGCAACAATATACATATTATCAACCAGTCATCACTTGTTGCACATGTCAAGAAAGTTACTAGATCCCATTAATACATCTTGGACAGGCCTAGGCCTAGAGCTGCAATATCCGTGATTATTGTAATTTTGTGCATGTGCTGGCTCCTCCTCATTTTCCGTTCTGAACAACACATTTCTCCTATGTGTTTCCTTTGTAAGTAAAGTAACATCACAATCACGAAATTAATCACTAACATAGTCAATCTAGGTCAAAATCTGTAATAATAATCGCTAATAGATCTGATATGATCAGTGGACACTGAATCGATCTTTTTACATTTTCAGATTTCAAGAAAACGTTCAGTTTGATATTACGAATATTTAGTTTGTGTTACAAGCAAATTACAATCCATAGGCTAACAATCCCAGCACCCGCTATATTGACTGTTTATTGAGGTATGTTAAAGGGGAAGGTAACGGTGGGATTTTCGCTCGCTGTTACTGATAAGTGCAGCATTCCTTTCACTTCTAGTCGCATACTTCCTCATGGGTTTCACTAATAAAGGAAATAATTAATGATTTGGAAACCACTATCAACTGTTTTGACGGAGCACTGCAGGCTGCCATGTTTTCCAACAGTACCGTATGAAACGTCATCTGAGCGCATCCGAGCGTGCACTAACAAAAGCGGGTTATGTAACCGCTGTTGCTGAAAAACAGCTTGTAGCTGAAAGCGGGCATTTTACTATTGTATATACCGTGATTAAATAAAATAAACAAACAAACAAACAATCTATTGCTATGTCAGTGGTTACGTAATCCGCTTTTGTTAGTGCTTATTGTTAGAGGAAATATAGGACTTGGGCCCCGTTGCAGAAAGAGATACACTCGATTGTAAGTTGCAATTAATCGTAAGTCAGATCACGTGTTCTAGATGCGCAAATCTGATTGGTTGAAACGCGTAAATTTTCTGACTTACGATCAATCGTAACTTACAATCGATTGTATCTCTTTCTGCAACGGGGCCTAGAAGTGACAGGAACTCTGCACTTGTATAACATCAAGCGAACATTCCAGCGTTTCCTTCCCCTTTAAACACCCGTTATTGAACCTCCGTCAAGGATGAGGTTATTGAACCTCCGTCAAGGATGAGGTATAAAGAACACAGAGTACTGAAGTGTGACGTCAGAGGCCCTTCATTGCCATGGGTGCATGGTTCTACACAATGTCAGGCAAGTAATGAATTGGTGATCTAGCGGTTGCTAAGAAGGCAAACGTCCGACTCCGACCCACTATGTAATGCCAGTATGAAAGGAAAAGTTGTTTAGAACCATTAACTATGCCATAACAAAAGCATGTCGACGTCAACTACTTCGGTACTCTATACCTGATTTAGTTGACATGATGAATAAGCACCGAACCCCGTCACCCCGGAAGGACTACGATCGCAAACTTCCGGGACACACAACCATGCAGACACAATGAGGTGGTACTATATCCCTGTTGAGCAATGGACATGTTAAAGAGATTATTATAATTATGGTCACACCTAAAGTCTATTTAAGATCGTGTATTTTTTTTTTTTGCAATTTCGCTTTGCAAAAGCTTGTAATAGATCAAAGAGATTATTATTATTAGTTTCCTTTGCGTCTCTGTTATTTTTAAAACCAATTTTCTCTTGATAAATTCGATATTTACCTCATATAATATATACATATATACTGTGACGTGGTGTTGGCAAGATTATTAGAGCGCGTTCCTTCCAATCGTGAGGTCCAGAGTTCGAACCAGTGCCTATCGCCGTTTTTCTCCTTCAGCAAGAACATTTATGCCCACGATTTGGCTGAGCTCTCGACCCAGGTGTATTAAATGGGTACCGGAAGGATAGGACGTAGTTTTCTTAGCATATTGCTGTGCACCTACAAGTTTGCCTGGCTGGAATGCTCCCCCATGGGAGTGGAAAACGTGCACTTTGTGTTGCTGGATTGATTGCAGTATGCATCCGAATGACCGAGGTTAATAATATCATTGTAAAGCGCTTAGAGATGTTTATCAATCATATTAGGCGCTATATTAATCGAGAATATTATTATTATTATTATATAGTTTGTACAGTCAATTATTGATTTTGTAATTTCGTATATATTTATGTTTTGAGTTCTTGTCCATAAGTTCATATCAGCTTATTTTGCGTGTAAACAGAACAGCCTCTGTATAATGTATACAACCTGCATTATATACTTAATGATAATATGAATGAGAAGAATATATTTATTATAGTTTCATATTCAGCTGTACTTGGAATCTAATTATTATGTATGATGACATAGGCCTGGCCTTTGGAATAGAACAATTATTTTTATGTTGTCTGAAATACGAGTCATTGATTGGCTAATCTCAGTCATGTGATGTTAATATATTTCCAGTATGTAACACGGAAGAGCCGCATCACTTCGGACTACAGGAAATTTTTGTTTAGACATAAAAATTATGTGCAACAAATTAAAGCGAAGCTATCGATTGCAGGTGTTTATATTCTCCATGCTGGAAGTCTTACTCGTACGCACGCGAGGTTAACAATTAATACGCTTTCTTTCTGGTGAATCGGATGTTGTAAGTGTGCGGCAGTTTGCGAAAGGCAACATTAGAGATTCCTTTTTTGCCAACAAATGTAACATTTATGATTTGCTGATCCCAGACAATTGGCCAGCGTGAAAACGAATGATAATTGGGGTACGTTTACAAGTATTTCATGTGAGTCCAGTGGGCCTAAAATGCCAAGTGATGTATCAAGTTTAAATGTCCTGTTTATCTCTCTAAAAGGATGAGAAGTAGCCAAAAGTCATAGTTTCATTGTCCTTTAAATAGCACCCAAAATGCAATGACGCCCCGACTAGAGATAAGTCTCAACAATTTCCATCATCACCTAACATAATAAACCCGGCTACGCAATATTCTGCATTTATTATTGTTGTTTGAAGTAGCCTACATACAATTTATTATTGGCATATTCAATTGTTTAAAGGGTAGTTTAGTTTTGGTAGATGAGAGGCGCGTGCACATCACAATTTTTGTGTGAGGTAATGACAAACTGAGTGTCGAATTTGAGAGATCATGCAATTTTAATGGCAGAATAAATCTTTATTTGGTCCAAATCGACCCAGAAATTGCTGAAATATCAATAAATATATTTGATCTTATAATTAATTTGGGGCCCAAATAATTAGTTGGTTTTTTCAAAAAATAAAAAAAATGCTTTTCACTTTTTCAAAAATGTTCAAAAGTGTTTTTTAAATAGTTGTTGATGATCTCTCTATTTTAATCATTATTTAATTACAAATCACATGCATAATTTTGTATGAAAAAATGATTTAGCCAATGCCCTTTTTAGAAAGCGCCCTCTGGTGTTTTAATGACCCTTTTTAATGATAACGGGCTTTTTACTAAGTCGTTTGTAGTTTTGTATACCTTTCGAGCATGGTGGAGTTATAACTATTAGTTTCATAATGTTACTGCTCGCAGGTTTGGTTACTAAAGTTCAGCCTTACCAAAACTGTACTACCTCCTTTAATTGTCTGTTTCCGTCTTACTGTGGCACTCTTGTCCGGGCATCAACATCCCTGACAAATACTTATGAGCTACAAATTAATATAATATTGGAATGTATCATTCACCTTTTAGTCCGATTGCGAGAACCATCGAGGTAGAAATACCAGCTCCCTGCGAGAACCAACATTTAATTTTTTACTCGATCATCATTCTGTTTTCACTTGCTTTTATTGAAGAAAGATCACTTTAAATAGGAGAGCAGTCTGATCTTGATGAGTTTAAACTTGCTTTGTAGGCATTCACTAGGCAGACTACTTGTAGAAGAAGAAGTTAAAACAATTGCATTTGTTCTCGTTTGTACCACAGACGAGCTCAATAACAGAATTTATAAGCACCTTTAATCGTACGCTTTGCATTCCTTCACAAGTTATCAGGGGTATAAAAAGGCACAGCCTGTCTTGTTCAAATATCCGTTTTCGTTTTGAACGTCGACGATAGTAAATAAAAGCAGACGACAAAGTAAACTGTGCCTGCTCGAAAAAGATGAAAAACACACACTCAATAAACTTGTGTCTACATTTGATCTAGTATAGCCTACAACAAAAGTCTCGGGTATAACAACAAAATAATACATACTAGAGACAGAGCATATACACACGTATTAATATCAGTCACTTCAGTGGCGTAGCGTGGTCAGAATGATTGGGGGGGGGGGGCGAATTATTCAGGGGAGTATATGCGAAATTATCATTATTGTTATTATTATTACTATTTTTTGTTTTTGTTGTTGGGGGTGGGGGGGGGGCACACACCTTAATAATTTCTTTATTTTACACATATATTTCTTCTGATGTTTTGGGGGGTGTCAAATTAATTAAAAGGAGGGGGGGGGGGGAGGGGGCACGAGCCCCTGCACCCCATGTTAGCTACGCCACGGCGATACTATATCACTGAACCTTGCACGGTGTAATTTCCTGCGCACCCAGGGTAAACCGCAAAACACTCGGATTAGTCTGTCAGGACTTGTCATATTTCCTGTCCAAGGTTCCAATTAAAGGGATAGTTGAGTATTGGTCAAACTTAACTTCAGTAACCAAAACCGGGCACCATTACGGTACAAAGTAATAGGTTATAACTTCACCATGCTCGAAAAGTACCTACAAAAGTAGTCTTCGAGCATTTTTTGAAATTTTTTTCTAAAAATGTCCTAAATATCGCCCGGTGATTGCCGGTGAAGAACATTTTGAATAAAAATATATTTGTTGATATTTCAGCCGTTTCTGAACCGATTTTGATCAAATAAAGTTTAATCTGTCATTAAAATTGTATGTTCTTTCGAATTGGACAGTGGAGTTTTTCATTATTTCACAAAAAAATATCGGGGGGCACTTCTGGAAATACAAGACTCAACACTACCTTTAACAAACAACTACTATAATACAGGGTGGCTCCAAAAACGGAACGGGGTACTTCCGTAACAAAGAAACACAATTTACAAGTTTCATAGGATAGATTATTTTACAAAGAAAAATGATTCCAAGAACAGCAATTTTAACCTCAGCTAAGGGCGTCATTTGTGACACCATGTCAGGGTCCCAATTTTTCGTCAATTTTGTTTTTTACAAAGTTCGTGTCTGAAAAATCCCCCTTCATGCCTCTCATAGCACCAAGCCACGATCAATACGTACACCTTTGTTAATGTGCATTAGCTGTAAAACCAATGTTCGCCGAGGGGAGGGGCATGGTTAAGATGTATTGTTTAGCGGGGGGTCAACATTGCTGGGGGTACGTTTAACGTGTACAAACTCTGCCCTGTACTGTGTGTGACGGTCTTTGGATATAGAGAGAGAGGGGTTAACATGTGTAATTGGGACGTAGAACATTCTTTTTCCAACAAAATTATACCATAAGGATTAATTTTGGGTAAGGCGTTTGGATCCTAGGGCCATTCTTCTGAGGCAATGTTGTTTCCTAAATTTGCTACTTTTTAGTCTCCAGCGATCCTCGGAACACTGAAGCATTCTCGCCCCACGGCCTCCCATAGAATTAGCTGTACAGAAGAACCGCATGACTGCTCTCCCTTTGATAAGGAAGACAGTGTAAGCCATACCATACGGGGTACTCGATTACGCAACATTGTCTTCTTCATCAGAGGGAGAGCAGTCATGCGGTTCTTCTGTCTATGGGAGGCCGTGGGGCGAGAATGTCTCAGTGTTCAGAGTATCGCTGGAGACGAAAAAGTAGCAAATTTAGGAAACGACATTGCCTCAGAAAAATGGCCCTAGGATCCAAACGCCTTACCCAAAATCAATGCCTATGGTATCATTTTGTTGGAAAAAGAATGTTCTACCCAATCAAAATAATGACATTTGGTGTTGCATTCTTTCTGGGACACCCTGTATATTGATAATAACTCTGCCTTTTGATGACATGTGATATAATTTACACCTTTGTTTGTTTGTTTGTTTGTTTGTTTGTTTGTTGTTGTTTTTTTTTGGGGGGGGATATTTTTGTTAACTCATATATATATATATATCACGTACACCTATCATAATTACCTCATTTGTTGGGGAGAAGCCTTTGATAGGTCAATGGCATCTGCTTCTCCCTCCACACTTTGAATATTTTTCTATTGTACTTTTTGTTTGTATTTATAAGGTGTTATTTGTGTAATTATTTAATGTTTTTATCCAAATTTGTGGAAATAAATGAAATGATATATATTTATATATATATATATATATATAGATACATAGGTATGTAGATAAATAAAAGGACAAATAAATAAATAGAAAGATAGATATATAGATAATATAGATAGATAGATAGATAGATAGATAAATAGATAGATGAATGGATAGGTAAATAGATACATAAATAGATAGTATGTAGATAAATAGATAGAGAGTGAGGGAGATATAGAGGCCGAGGAAAGAGAGAGATTTCCCAGTGGTAACAGCATTGAATCTAATTCCTGTGTCCTCCTTGGCAATACATGTTTAGATGAAATAAATAAACGTGTTGGGGTTAGTGTTAGTGTTAGTGTTAGTGCGCCCTCTATGTTATCTTATTTATAATCAGCTTAGGTTCGCTTTTATAGTAGGCAAAATGTTGCCATTTTCAATAGTTTGTGAGTTGATAGTTTCTTCGTATCGTTTTTTTTTTCATGAAAGAAGGCGAGTGCTGATAGTGTAATTGCCATTCGTTCCCTTTATCTACATCAAGACACACACACACACACACACACACACACACTAACACACACACACACAAAATACAAAACAAAGACAAGGTTTAGATGATTTACAAGGGAAGATTTAAAGGGATAGTTGAGTATTGGTCAAACTTAACTTTAGTAACCAAAACCTGCACCATTACGGTACAAACTAATAGTTATAACTCCACCATGCTCGAAAAGTATACACAATTACAAACGACTAAGTAAAACCCCTGTTATCATTCAAAAAGAGCCGTTACAATTCAAGAGGGTGCTATTAAAAAAAAATCACTGGTTTTAGCCATTTTTTCATACAAAATTGTGCATCTAATGTTTTGTTAAAATAATGATTCAATAGAGATATCATCAACGACTTTTTAAAAACCTATTCAGATTTTTTTCCAAGTAGTCTTTCAGCATTTAAAATTTTTTTTTCTGAAAAGTCTAAATATCCCCCGGTGATTACCGGTGAAGAATCTTTTGAATACAAATATACTTATGGATATTTCAGCCGTTTCTTAACCGATTTTGATCAAAATAAAGTTTATTCTGTCATTAAAATTGTATGTTCTTTCAGATCTGACAGTCAGCTTTTCATTATCTCACAAACAAATATCGGGGGGCACTTCGAGAAATACCAATACTCAACAGTACCTTTAATGGCTCTTTTTAAATGATAACAGGCTTTTCCTTGGTCGTTTGTAATTTTGTATACCTTTCGAACATTGTGGAGTAATAACTAATTGTTTGTAACGACAAAGTAAAACCCCTGTTATCATTCAAAAGAGCCGTTACAACTCAAGAGTCAAATTATAACTCTAGAGAACGCTAGCGCGAAGCGCTAGGGTTCTAGGTCCTCTTAATATGGGACTGAAAATGAATATTGTTCGTGCACGCTAATTGTGCTTAAAATTATACATATGATACGGTAATTAACCACCGATTCATTCTCCAATATGTGATCCAACCATTCCGCTAAAAATCAGTGATTTATGCGCCTCCTTGACTTCTCTCCGTGTGTTAGCGCGACTCCGAACAGATTTTGATGATCGCGATGGCCGTATGCGCCGCGGTAATAGTTACTGTGCATATCAGTCGCGCTAACACAAGGAGAGAAGTCGAGGAGGCGCATAAATCACTGATTTTTAGCGGAATGGCGGGGAAAATCATAATTTAATCCACCCGATAGTTGGATCACATATCGGAGAGTAAATAGGTGGTAAGTACCGTATCATATGTATAGTTTTAAGCACAATTAGCGTGCACAAACAATATTAATTTTCAGTCCCGTATTAGGAGGACCTAGAACACTAGCGCTTCGCGCTAGCGTTCTCTTGAGTTAGTGTCAAATCTGATTGCCGGTGACAATCACTTTTATATAATATTTCACAACAATGAGAGCATTTGAATGGGAATTATTATTATTTCCCATGTTTTTTTTGTATGATCTTTCACATGGAATTGAAATCACAATGAAATTGCTATATGATTGAAGTCTCAAACATTACGTTTGGGGGAAAATATAAAGTTAATTGGAGACGCACCATACAAAAAGAACTGAAGGGTAGAGGACTCTCTTGAGTGAGGAAGTTAGAGGAACACTTTAAAGTGATAGTACATTTTGGGTCAAACAGAATTTGAGTTACTACAACTGGTAAGTTACCATTTAAAACTCACATATATAATTCAATAATGCTTGAATGGCAGTAAAAAAAAATAGAACGATTAAGTTACGGGGCTGTTTTCATTCAAAACACACCTTAACTTTCAACCATTTTTAAAATCTCATAATGTTAAAATAATGATTTAATAGAGAGATCATTAAAAACTATTTAAAAACCATTTCGCTATATTTAAAAAAATGTGTAGGATTTTGAAATATATATATTTTTATCAAACAAAGTTGATTCTCTCTTTAAAATTGTGTGCACTTTCAAAAATTTACGCTTAGTTTTTCATTACCCCACAACAAATATTTTGCGAAGCGCCCTCTAAACCTAAACTGAACTATCCCTTTAAAGCGATAATGTAACATGTAAAGTTACATTATGTGTACAAGGAGAAATATCATCATATCCCAGCTAGCCACCTGACGTCGTGCCGATGTCATAAGTTGTTGGCCGGATGTCGGCTTATCGCGGTTGGCTCGAGGTTAAAATGTCCGCCAGCCCAACATCGTAACCACGTCATTTTGTGATACGTCAATTTCTGACAATGGCCCAACATCAACTCATGACATTGGACCAACATAACATTATGATGTGGGCGCGAGGTTAAAATGTCCGCTAGCCTAACATTGTCCCAACATCATTTTGTGATGTCGGGCAAATGTCAATTTCCGACAATGGCCCAACACCAAATCCTGACATAGGACAGATATCAAATTCTGATGTGGGCTCGACGTTAAAATGTCCGCCAGCCCAACATCGTCACCACGTCATTTTGTGATACGTCAATTTCTGACAATGGCCCAACATCAACTCATGACATTGGACCAACATAACATTATGATGTGGGCGCGAGGTTAAAATGTCCGCTAGCCTAACATTGTCCCAACATCATTTTGTGATGTCGGGCAAATGTCAATTTCCGACAATGGCCCAACACCAAATCCTGACATAGGACAGATATCAAATTATGATGTGGGCGCGAGGTTAAAATGTCCACTAGCCCAACATTGTCACAACATCATTCTGTGATGTTGGCCCAATGTCAATTTCCGCCAATGGCCCAATATCAAATCCTGACGTTCGGCCAACATCAAATTCTGACGTTGGCCCGACATTACAATGTCCGCCAGCCCGACATTAGCCCAACGTTATTTTTTATTGTTGGCCCAACATCAAATCTTGACGTTCGCCCGACGTTTGATGCTGGACCAACATCAAAATTTGACAATGGCCCAATGTCATTAATATGACATCTCCAATAAGAGGTCGACCTAATATAGCGCCGATGTTGGGACTGGTATCGATTTAAGAGGTCGCTACCCAGCTAGCCACCTGACGTTGTGCCAACATTGAGCCAATGTAAAAAGTCGTTTTAAGAAGACGTTGGGCCTACATTAAAAATCCGACGTCGCCGCGACGTAAAAATGTCCGCCAGCCCAACATCAGCGCGACGTTTTAGTTTTTTTAATGCTGGCCAAACGTCATTTTGCGATTTCGACCCAACATCAATTATTCAGTCAGTGGTCAGGCATGGTTGTGAAATTAATGTCGGGACAATGTTAGTAATGAGACAAGAATAGGACATCTCAATTTTTACGTCAAACCGAAATCCTACGACGTCAGAATGGGCAGCAGTGAATCAAGTCGGCTAATAGTCATTAAGTTGATGTTGAGCCGATGTCAATGATCCGACATGAATATGACATCTCAATGATGACGTCAATGCGATATACTGCCGATGTCAGAGCTGACAGCAATGAAACAAGTCGGCAAATGATCATAAAAGTGATGTTGCGCCGATGTCAATAGTCGGACATGAATATGCCATCTCCAATATGACGTCGGGCTAATATCGCGCCGATGTCGGAAAAGATAGCAATTAAGGAGGTCGGTAAATGGTAGTAAAATTGATATCGGTCCGATGTTATTAATTAGACATGAATGTGATAAATATGTCAGGCTGATGTAAGAACTTGCAGCAATGAAACAACTCGGCAAATGGTCATTTAATTGATGTTGTGCCGAAGTCAATGATTAGACATGAATATGACATCTCAATGATGACGCCATAGCGATATCCTGCCGATGTCAGAACTGGCAGCAATGAAACAAGCCGGCAAATGGTCGCCAGTTCCGACATCGGTACAACATTGACCCAACGTCATATTTGAGATCTCTTATTCATGTCGGATTAATGACATCGGCACAACATCAGTTGAATGACAATTTGCCGACTTGTTTAATTGCTGTCAGTTCTGACATCGGCAGGATATCGCTTTGGCGTCATCATATAGAGATGTCATATTGAGGTCCAATTAATAACATTGGCCAGACATCAATTTCACAACCATGTACCGACCTCTTAAATTGCTACCAGATACAACATCATCACAATATCGGACTGACGTCATAGTAGAGATGTCATATTTATGTAGGAGTAATGACATCCGCCCGACATCTATTTCACAACCTTTTACCCACCTTTAAAATTTCGTAAAGTTCCGACATCTGTGCGGTATAGGCCCAAAGTCATATTTTGGATGTCATATTTATGTCTAATTAATAACTGTGACCCGACATCAATTTCACAGCATTTTACCGACCTCTTAAATTACTACCAGTTCCAACATCGGGGCGATAGAAGGCCGATTTTATATTTGAGATGTCATATTCATGTCGAATTATTGACAACGGCACAACATCCATTTAATGACTATTAAATGATTAGTTTCATTGGTGCCATTTATGACATCGGCAGGATATCGATTTGGCGTCATAATTGAGATGTCATATGGATGTCCAATAAAACTCATTGGTCCGACATCAATGTTACAACCATTTACCGACCTCTTTAATTGCTACCAGTTCCAACATCGGCGCGAAATTATCCCGACGTCATATTGGAGATGACATATTCATGTCAGAATATTGACATCGGCTGAACATCGATTTCATGACTATTTGCCGACTCGTGTCATTGCTGCCAATTCTGACATCGGCGCGATATCGGCTTGACGTCATATTTGTGATGTCATATTGATGTCCAATTAATAACATCCGTCCGACATCAATTCCACATTCAACCATTTACCGACCTCTTAAAATGATATATTCCGACATCGGTACAACATTGGCCCAACGTCATATTTGAGATGTCATATTCATGTTGGTTTATTGACATCGGCCCAACATTAATATTACAACCCTCTATCAAGCTCTTAAATTGGTACCAGTTTCGGCATTGGTGCGATTTTAGCGCGACGTTTTATTTGAGACGTATTTTTTTCGTCAACTTAATGACATCGGCACGATATTCAACTACAACCATTTTCCGACTTATTTCATTTCCAAAACCTCCAACTTAAATTCGACGTTGGCGTAATGTTGGCGCGACGTCTGTTTGCCGACCGCGATCTTGCCGAAGACCTGCCGACACCGGTCCGACGTCAGTTAGCTAGCTGGGTACTTATATTTTTGTTAACTTATTTTGAGAATCTATACTGAATTGAATTTCGTTTAATCGATTACAAACATTAGTAATTCAAAAGTAAAAAAAAAAGAAGTATTGCTATCGGGAAATTCATGATCGATTATAAGCGATCGTAAGTGAAATGAAAATTTTCGATTTTTGGAATTATTTATATTAAAAATATATACTTTTGTCATGTCATGAGTTGATGTTGGGCCATTGTTGGAATTTGACGTTATGCCAATATCACAAAATGACGTAGTGACGATGTTGGGCTGGCGGACATTTTAACGTCGAGCCCACATCAGAATTTGATATCTGTCCTATGTCAGGATTCGGTGTTGGGCCATTGTCGGAAATTGACATTTGCCCGACATCACAAAATGATGTTGGGACAATGTTAGGCTGGCGGACATTTTAACGTCGGTCCGACGTCAAAACTTGATGTTCTCTCAACGTCAGGAATCGATGTTGGGCAGGGGCGTCGATCCGTTTTTGATATTGGGGGGGCGAAATTTGAAGAAAAAAAAATTCCAGAGTGACCACTGAGAGAGCTAAAAGCCTCACATTGGCATGCCCGGAAGTTTTATTATGCGCTCATTGAAAATGTCTTCATGGCTCGAAGACCTGATTTGGGGTGGGGGGGGGGGGCACCCACATTTTGGGACAATAATGGGGGTCCAGGGGGCGGAGCCCCCGGAAGCTTTTAGATTTCAGACATTTGCAAGTCCTATCATGGGTGTTAAAATTGTATAGAATAGTGAACCTATACTCGTAACGTATTTTTAAAGGGCATAGCTAGGAAAAGATTGAGCCTTGCATGAGATGGATCCGCGTGATCCTGTATACTATAGAGCCATCGATATAATCTAGGGCATTGGGCTCCCATGAAACTAAGCAAGGGCGTCAACAACTTCTCAAAACTGGAGGGGAGACATTGCGAGGAAGCGAAGCGACCAAGCGGGGGAGGGTGTGGGAGGGGGTGTCCCCCTCCCACAGTAGGGAGCTTTTGTATTTTTGGGTGTGACATTGTGCGATTTGGTGCACACCTGAGACAGAAATGTCACGTAATATGAAGTATATAAGTATGGATTCCAATATACATAATGACAAAAGGAGGGGGACAATCTTCACCACTTTAAAATGTGGGGGGACATGATAATTATTCCAATATGATTTGAGTTCAGCGCATATGGACCGAATGACTGAAAGATATATTTCAGATTATTTTAGTTTCTGTGACGGTGGGCTATCTATAGATGAGGGTTTAATTAACTTCGTTTGAGGTGTGCGTTTGAGAAATTACACTGCCCAACACATTTCGAAATGTGAGTTCCCGCGACCAACATGAAACTTGCAATATGAGAAACTGTGTGCGCGCGAAGCGCGCGGCAAAAATGAGATTTACAGTCCTTTTCAAACTAGAAAACGGCTATTATGAAGATTAATTATTGATAAATATGTCTTTCCCCTCTTTGGCATTATATCACTTGTTTTTTCTTCCTCATTTTCGGAATTATTGGGGGGGGGCGAAATGATATGTTCGCCCCCCAATATTTTCATTGGGGGGGCGACCGCCCCCCTGCCCCCCCAGGATCGACGCCCCTGATTGTTGGGCCTACGTTAGAACTGACATTGGGCCATTGTCAATAATTGATGTTGGGCCGAAATCGCTAAATGACGTTGGGCCAGCATTAAAAAAAGACGCCGAGCTGATGTTGGGCTGGCGGACATTTTAACGTCTCGGTGACGTCGCATGTCGCATGTTGGCCCAATGTCCCCTTACAACGAAAATGACATCGGCCCAACGATGGGACGACGTCAGGTGGCTAGCTGGGATATTGTTACTCTACCTTCTTTCTCGAAGCCCCCCCCCCCCCTAAACCAAACATGTAAAGTTACATTAGTTGTACAAGGAGAAATAAGATGAACACTGCCCCTTCGCCCAAGCTGAGCGCCTGCTCACAATAGCATCACATGTTTAAATGCACTACCAATTCACACACTTTCAATGTCAATAGCAGTTGCTATGTCAGAAAAGCTCAACCATCATTATGACAAGGAAGGCACTCATAAGCTGTTGTATGGAAGCATGCAGGGCATGTTATTGTGGGGCTGACCAGTCATTGAAAGATGCTGTCAATAGCTTATCAGTGTTTTTCTTGTCTACTAATGGTTGAGCAACTGCTATTGAAATTGAAAGTAAATGAGTTGGTTGTGTTTTCAAACACGTGATGCTATTGTGAGCAGGCGTTCAGCTTTAGCTAAGGTGCATTGTTCATCTTTTTAGTAACTGAGTAGAAAACTAGTGATTGACAGATGATGTCACAAGAATAATTTCAATCTGGAGTTTTTTTCAGAGGTAGGGCTTAGCTAAATGAACAAAATAATTGCTAAAATTATTAAAATATATACAAAACATATTTAGGTCAAACAATTTACTAATATTTGCTGTGTATACTAATAAAGATAAACAGAAGTCAACATGTTTGCATTTCAGAGGACCTTTAAGATGTAAATGCTGCGCTCCTACATCATGCCGGCAGATGGCGCACTTAATCCGAGGGGTAAATAAATGAAGTAATAAATAACACTACCATGTGCGCGCTGTACATATAATTATTAATAAACAAAGCAACCACTCGTTTCTGTATTCATGTGTAGTAGAGCGCATCTATCGACGCGCTGTGACGTCAGTATTCTGGTCGATCGGTGTCCAATCAATGGAGAGAGCCCAGGCAGGCAGTGGGCTACATCATCACCATCGTCATTGTTATTGTACGATGGAAAACTGTAATAACTTTCTTAGTATGAAAGGACCCACACTCTCAAGTTTCACCTCCATCCACAGTCCCTAATGACCGTTACATAAATGCCCCTCTTTGTAACCACCTGTCCCTCCATACTCACGTTGAAACAAATCATTCATTCTTTCCTAGTCACCTTCCCCTCCTCTCTCTATTTCCCATCGATATAAAAAAATATGAGTGCATATCGATGCTATTTCCCCGTAAGTGTATATTTTTTTTACACCACTGTTTAGCCATTTTCGCCGAAAGCGCGCTGGTAAGCCAAGACTAGCACCTGCTGTATGCGATACAATGTATATGCATCAAACTCCACGACTCTGCGATATCGATCTAGCTAAGACAAGTCCAAGGGCGAGGGTGACCATTAATTAGTGGCCGATCTCGATGCGGACTACGACCACCACGATGAGACTAGGCATATTCATCTAGGCGTACATACAATACACTCACAGTCATCATGGTGCGTGAAACTACGATTTTATTGAGAAAATGGCTAGGCTTTTCATGCATAGAAATTGTATCGCATACGGCAGACGCTAGTCGCATACGGCAGATCTTGGCTTACCAGCGCGCTTTGGGCGAAAATGGGGCGAAAATGGCTAAACAGTGGTGACAAATATATATACGCTCCCCGTAACTAGAGGACCCGTGCCTGTGGCACGTGGTATACAAAACATCAAGGCACATGTTTACTTCGCCCTGGACTCGGCGATTCACAATACTAAACCTCGCACCCGAAGCTTCCTGGTCTAGCGCCCCCACTCGACACAAAATACACAGTTAAATATTTCGATATCCTTCCAAAACCACGATGACGAAATACAATCATCCAGGCTCAAATTGTTTGATGTAATAGGTAGTAGCAATCATCACCTGGAAGGTGAGGGTCATACCTCAAGGCATGGTGATTTGCATAGCCGGACAGACCAACAAACAAACAAGCACAACCTCCTCTACTAGTAGTATAGATATTGACATCGAGTGGACATAACACCAAATATGGTTCCTACCACTCTATGCAAATATAATCAATTTTAATAGCCTTATTTACCCTTTTTGTTTTATTCGAATTTATTCATGAGGTGTTCTCCCCTCATATTTGTAGCCACACCCTTCCATATAAAATGAGACCGAATGGTCATATTAGGGTATTATGGGTCCATACCACCACTAGGTTTGGACCACAAGGGCAATCAATGGAATACCCTGTTATATGTATACCCTGTGATATAATGTTGGTGAACTGTTCATCTGTACTACCGTTGTTCTTGATATCTGGTTATTGTTACTAAAACAAGATCGAACTACTTATATATAATTATTTGGATTTGAACCTGTGTCTTCTTGAACTGTAGATAACACTCGCCTACCACACCATGCTACCTGAATAGATAATATTCTAGAGTGTTACATTATCAAGAACATCATGCGATCAGCATCATCATCATCATCATTATTTATCATCAACATCACCAGCATCATCATCATTATCACCACCATTGTCATCATCATCATCATCATCATCATCATGCCATCAGCATCATCAACATCATTGCTATCAACATCATGCCATCATCATCATCATTGTTATCAGCAACATCATGCCATCAGCATTATCTTCATCATTATTATCAACATCACTAGCATCATCATCATCATTATCACCACCATTATCATCATCATCATCATCTTCTTCATCATCATCATCGTCGTAATCATCATCATAATCATCATCATCATCATCATCATCATCATCATTAACATCAACACCACCATTATTATAAACGGTATTATCATTATCAACATTCGTCATTATGGTATCTTAAATGGATAGTTGAGTATTGGTCAAACTTAACTTTAGTAACCAAAACCTGCACCATTACGATTCAAACTAATAGTTATAACTCCACCATGCTCGAAAGGTATACACAATTACAAACGACTAAGTAAAAACCCTGTTATCATGAGAAAAACAAGATACAAAAAACATACAAAATTGTGCATTTGATGTTTTGTTAAAATAATGATTCAATAGAGATATCATCAACAACTATTTAAAACCTATTTAGATTAGTCTATAAGCATTTTTTTGATTTTTCAAAAAAGTCAAAATGTCCCCCGGCCGGTAGACTTATGAATAACATATCTTGAAATCCAAATTTTCAACTATGAGAGCATTTGAAAGGAAATGATTCTTATTTTACATGTTTTATTCAAGGAACTTTCAAATGGAATTATCAATTTAGTGTCAATTGGCATTTCGGGAAGTACCAATACTCAACTATCCCTTTAAAGGGAGCGTTGTAAAAAGAGTATTCCGAGGTGTTTGATTGATCGAGCAAGATTTCATTTGAAGCGCTTCCGTTAATATAAGTCTGTACATGTATATCAGTTTGTATTTGTAATTCAATTGTATGTATGTATACATTTAGTGGCGTTACTACGCGAGGCCACGATGGGGGGGGGGGGGGGGGGGGGTCACCTGCCCCTCCTAAAATTTTGCCCAAAACAATATAAAAAAATATAAGGGGGACATCTTTGCAAATCTAAAGAAATACATACTGTGTGCCCCAATCAGCCCGACCACGATACGCCACTGTGTGCATATATGAATCTTACTCATGTTAATCCATCAATATACGACTATGAAGAAAAATTAACACCTCTTATGCCCGGCGCAGACAGAGCCGACTCGACTGGTTGTCATTCCGATCGGCTCAGCTTTCAGTGCCTCGCGACACACATTTTGCTAGTCGAGAGACAGTCGGATGCCAGTTGGGGCCGATTCAACACGATAAATCTGCTCCGACCGACCGGGCCCAACTCTAGCCTGATTGAAACCAGTCGGATCGGGTCGAGTCGGCTCTGTCTGCGCCGGGCTTTAGTTGAAACCATACCAATCACTTTCCGCATTCCTCTTTCTGCCGGTCCATTTCTGTTTTATCCTTGCTTATAATTAAACGTTCTTCCACAATTCTCATCCAAATGCATCCAAATAATTAGTCCACTATGGACTACGGTGAATAATTTATTTTCCCCCATGTCCGCTCTTGCCTGCTAAGTGGGTCTCTCACGTAAGTGGATATGTCGGGTTTATATCGCCATCTAGCGGGCAAGAACGGAGAGGGGGGAAATAAATTATTCACCGCAGTCCGTACTGGATTACCAAATAATTGACATTTAACACTCGGTAGCAGTACTTGTTCGTGACTCATTGTGCTTATGCATGAGCAACATTCGCTTTATTTTTCGATTGTTTTAAGTTAAAGTGTCATCTGAATTTGTTTTCATTTTTGATTTGACGCTGGATACGTTTAGAAAGGCAAAATTAATAACTCCGTTTGACCTAACACAAAAAGTAAGTCCCCACCTAAACAACTCCTCATAATTTAAAACCCGATAACTGTTTCAAGATGTCGTCTAACCACACTATTTCTACAGTTGTTATGTACATTCTGTGTGAGAATCCGAGATATTCATCACTTCATGGCTGAATGAGCACAGATTACAGACAAAATTATCCAATTTCAAACGTCACAAGAACTTGCGCATGCCTGTACATTGTTGTGAAACAGCACACGTGGCTGAATGCATTCATTATGGTTTGTGAAACAATGCTGTTTGAAATTCCATCCATTTTGAATTGTTAATGGCACGTGTGGTTAAATGCATTAATTGCGATTGTAAAACAGTGCAATTTGAAATTTCTCAATACTCAACAAACTGCAATAATGATATTACTTTTGTGAATTGTAAAAAATTAAAATTTTCTCTTTAATTTGTGCGTAAGTATCAACCATGAAATAATGGTTACCTCTTATTTTTACACATTCTTTCCTAACTACCATATAAATATGTTGGCGAGACAAAATCTTAAACGGATTCTTGGTTATGAAATTATGAGCAGTTGTTTAGGGCCATTATGAGGGACTTACTTTTTTGTGTTAAGTTTATAATACTGTATAATTAACAGACACTTATTACAATTCAATCCAATACATTTACCTACTGATCAATGTGGTGGTTCGTCATATAAATTAGAAGCAACATTTCAACAACTGTATACTACACGAAGCAGCAGGATATAATTATATCGACCAGACTATACATTTAAATTATATACTAATTTATAAGTGGACTTACCACTATAAATACAATTACAATCAAATTAATTAAGCGCATTTAATTGTTGTGGTATTTGAAAGGTTTGAAAGATAAATGGGAATGATGTTGGCAGCTCATTCATGAAGTACGTGGTGCACAACGATTACGTAATGATTTGGTTTTGTCTAATTAACGAGTAGTGAAATCTGCAAAAAAACAACTGCCGATTTGAATTTTTGTGCGCACACTATCTTAAAGGGGTAGTACAGTTTTGGTAAGGCTGAACTTTAGTAACCAAACCTGGACAGTAACATTATAAACTAATAGTTATAACTCTACCATGCTCGAAAGGTATACAAAATTACAAACGACTAAGTAAAAAACCCGTTATCATTCAAAAAGAGCCATTAAAACACAAGAGGGCGCTTTCTAAAAAGGCATTGGTTTCAACCATTTTTCATACAAAATTATGCATGTGATGTTTTATTGAAACAATGATTAAATAGAGAGATCATCAACAATTATTTAAAAAATGCTTTTGAAAATTTTTGAAAAAGTGCAAGCATTTTTTTAAATTTTTTGAAAAAAACATCTAATTATTTGGGCCCCAAATAATTATATGGTCAGATATATTTATTGATATTTCAGCCGTTTCTGGGTCGATTTTGACCAAATAAAGTTTATTCTGCCATTAAAATTGCACGTTCTCTCAAATTCGACACTCAGTTTTTCATTACCTCACAAACAAATCGTGATGAGCAGCGCCCTCTCTACCAAAACTAAACTACCCCTTTAAAACAGAATGCTTTGGCGATGTACAGATTCGCGGTTTTGTCGAATAGCTTAGGCCTCCCCAATCTCATCTTCTTCTTCCCCTTCGAACTCGCCCTCCTCCTCAGCGGTGGCGTCCTGATACTGCTGGTACTCGGACACCAGGTCGTTCATGTTGCTCTCGGCCTCTGTGAACTCCATCTCGTCCATGCCCTCACCGGTATACCAATGCAGGAAAGCCTTCCTCCTGAACATGGCGGTGAACTGCTCGGAGATGCGTTTGAAGAGCTCCTGGATGGCGGTGCTGTTGCCAATAAAGGTGGCGGCCATCTTGAGGCCACGGGGCGGGATGTCGCAACAGGCGGTCTTGACGTTGTTGGGGATCCATTCGACGAAGTAGCTGCTGTTCTTGTTCTGGACGTTGAGCATCTGCTCGTCGACCTCCTTCATGGACATGCGACCACGGAAGATGCAGGCGACGGTGAGGTAGCGACCGTGGCGCGGGTCGCAGGCGGCCATCATGTTCTTGGAGTCGAACATCTGTTGGGTCAGTTCGGGAACGGTGAGGGCGCGGTACTGCTGGCTGCCACGGCTGGTCAGAGGAACGAAGCCTGGCATGAAGAAATGAAGACGCGGGAACGGGACCATGTTGACGGCAAGTTTGCGGAGATCGGCGTTCAGTTGCCCAGGGAACCTGAGGCAGGTGGTGACACCGCTCATGGTTGCGGACACCAGATGGTTCAGGTCACCGTAAGTCGGCGTGGTCAGCTTCAATGTCCTAAAGCAGATGTCGTAGAGGGCTTCGTTGTCGATGCAGAACGTCTCGTCTGTGTTCTCGACCAGCTGGTGGACGGAGAGGGTGGCGTTGTACGGCTCGACAACGGTGTCCGATACCTTCGGTGACGGGACAACGCTGAACGTGTTCATGATGCGATCGGGATATTCCTCACGGATCTTGCTGATAAGGAGCGTTCCCATGCCCGATCCGGTTCCACCACCAAGAGAGTGTGTCAGTTGGAATCCCTGTACAAATAAAAACAACAGATGGGACATTACTTTATTATAATATATAATCTTTCGTTTTTTCATCGTAGAACTTTATTCTTAAAATTTGAATATGAAATTTTAAGTAGCCTGAAATAATTTATTTTAATATTGTCATGTGACAAAAACAAATGGAAAGCATAACAAAAACGAAATGAAAAACAAAACCAATCATGACACATTCGGGGAAAGTCATCTTATTTTCGGACTAAGCCATCAAAAACATATCAATTTCGGGCAATAAAAAAGGGGAGGACCTTTTTTTTGTTTTTGCTTTTGTTTGCTTTGTCAGGTGAAAAGTCGGGAAGGAACATGAGTCCCCCCTGAGAAAAACGTTCCCCTACGTCCATGTTCATACCTGGAGGCAATCGCAGTTCTCTGATTCCTTGCGGACTACGTCCATGACACTATCGACCAGCTCTGCTCCCTCGGTGTAGTGACCCTTGGCCCAGTTGTTCCCGGCGCCGCTCTGGCCGAAGACGAAGTTGTCTGGTCTGAAGATCTGACCGAAGGGTCCCGATCGTACAGAGTCCATGGTGCCGGGCTCGAGATCGACGAGCACCGCTCGAGGAACATATTTGCCTCCGGTGGCCTCGTTGTAGTAGACATTGATCCTCTCTAGCTGGAGGTCGGAGTCGCCATGGTAGGTACCGGTCGGGTCGATACCGTGCTCGTCAGAGATCACCTCCCAGAACTGTGGCAAAGTGGAATAGAAATCCATTGCATACATTGAATCGAATTGAATTGATCATTTATTTCATATCTCATACAATACAATGACAAAGAACAACAATAAGAACACAACAAAACACATGGTTAATACAAATTATGAGGATGCTGCCACCGAATACATGTTGTAATATATATATTAAAGTTGAATTTAAACCTAATAATTTAGATAAAAGATATGTCATGTCTTTGAGTTAAACATGAGAAGACGATCGAGGTGAGGGCTGGGGGCTTCATGCGCCTGTCCGACCCCCCCCCCCCCCCCCCCCCTCCACACACACAACACAAAATACATACAAAATCGTATTCGGATAAAACCATCTCATCAAAATCATCTTACTTGTTTGTTAATGACTATAGTGTACATTAATATAGACATGTTTGATGGTCATGAGTTATCTAGTCTCATTATGTATGCAGAGAAGACGTCATGCCACCTCTCCAGATGGTACATTTGCTGTGTGCAATTGCGGGCGAGCGGGGAGAGGATCATTATGTATGCAGAAATGGCGTCATCCCACCTCACTGATATGTGCAAATGTGAGCGCGCGGGGAGAGGATCATTATGCATGCAGAGATGACGTCACCCCACCTCTCTAGTAGACGTGTTATGTGCAAATGCGGACGAACGGGTAGAGGATCATTATGCATGCAGAGATGGCGTCATCCCACCTCTCTAGTACATGTGTTATGAGCAAATGCGGGCGCGCGGGGAGAGAATCATTATGCATGCAAAGATGGCGTCATCCCACCTCTCTGGTACATGTGTTGTGTGCAAATGCGTGTGCGCGGGAAGAGGATCATTATGCATGCAGAGATGGCGTCATCCCACCTCTCTAGTAGATGTGTTGTGTGCAAATTCGGGTGCGCGGGGAGAGGATCAATATGCATGCAGAGATGGCGTCATCCCACCTCTCTGGTACCCATGTGTTATGAGCAAATGCGTGTGCGCGGAAAGAGGATCATTATGCATGCAGAGATGGCGTCATCCCACCTCTCTGGTACCCATGTGTTGTGTGCAAATGCGTGTGCGCGGAAAGAGGATCATTATGCATGCAGAGATGGCGTCATCCCACCTCTCTAGTAGATGTGTTGTGTGCAAATTCGGGCGCGCGGGGAGAGAATCATTATGCATGCAGAGATGGCGTCATCCCACCTCTCTGGTACATGTGTTGTGTGCAAATGCGTGTGCGCGGGAAGAGGATCATTATGCATGCAGAGATGGCGTCATCCCACCTCTCTAGTAGATGTGTTGTGTGCAAATTCGGGCGCGCGGGGAGAGGGTCATTATGCATGCAGAGATGGCGTTATCCCACCTCTCTGGTACATGTGTTATGTGCAAATGCGGGCGCGCGGGGAGAGGATCATTATGCATGCAGAGATGGCGTTATCCCACCTCTCTGGTACATGTGTTATGTGCAAATGCGGGCGCGCGGGGAGAGGATCATTATGCATGCAGAGATGGCGTCATCCCACCTCGGGGAGAGGAGGAATTACGAACATCGTCAAGGCAGTGGACTACCGTGCATGGATGGAGTAGCGAGATGAGTCATGCAGTCTCAAATTAAAGGGACCTAGTAGCTTTGTTGAAATTGTGCAAAAACTGAAGAAGGGTATGTAATTTGATATGTCCACTGTGAAAATTCCATGGTACTGAATGCCATATGACCAAGTAATGGGCAAAACTGCAAAGTGATATTTGCTTACTCATGGCACTGACCTGTTAACGAAAGAGAAACTCAGACAATTGATACCTGTTGCATGCTTGTATTAGTAATACGAATACAATGAGGTAAGTTTCGTGGATTTTTACAATGTTATTAGACCCTTTAAAATTAAAGTGGAGACACACACGCAAGGTCGTTCAAGTGTAATTGTGAGTGTGGAGGTTCGGGGCTGGGGAGGGAGGGAATATGAAGAGTATTATAATGTCCTCTCTCTTGTCACCGCAATAGCTCAGTTTACATTGCGATGGTTGACTTGACAGTGGTGTATTGCAACCAAGGAGCTTACATTGAAGCTCCGTAATAGACCGCTTCTGCAATGTATGCAAATAATATGCGTATGACGTAAGTTTCCCCGTTGGCAAGCTTAACAATAGTAACTAGGTCCGGCAAGCTAATTTTGCCGGAGCTTGCCGGACCTAGTTACTATTGTTAAGCTTGCCAACGGGTCATACGCATATTATTTGCATATATTACAGAAGCGGTATATTGCAACTAATCGTCTCACTGCTCATTATGTTTGCATTTGACGTCTATTGCATGCATATTTTGCGAAATAAAATTATGCTGCGTTACTCTAAAAGCCCAAATCAGCTAGAGTATTGGATTCTGTCTAGTGTGATTACTGGTTACTTGACAAGTAGGAAATTTGGGCTTCCCTTTTCAACTGTGACGAGTGAGCGCGTTTTTAAAACTGCACTCGCATTAATTATGTTTAGTTCAATGTCTGCCTTATTCATCTTAGTATACAGGCCACATGTGTATTATTCCGAGCCTTTAGCTGTTAAGGATCCCGCACTGACAAAATTGTAAAAGGCCTCAACTAACATTTATTAACCGCAATTTGTTAGGAAGGAGAAGGGAATTAGGTGAATAGAGGCATTTTCAATCTAAGTCCAATTTAATGCGCCTAGACTAGAATTAAATTGGAGGGAAATTAGATGACTAACCCTATCCCTATAACGGCAACGGGATGTAGCAACCCAATAATGACTCACCCTATCCCTAACGGCAACGGGATGTAGCAACCCAATAATGACTCACCCTATCCCTATAACGGCAACGGGATGTAGCAACCCAATAAGATGACTAACCCTATCCCTAACGGCAACGGGATGTAGCAACACAATAAATTGCATAATTTTATTTGGCGAAATAAATCCTTACTACTACACTCTTTTACCGTATAGATATACCACTGCAGCACTTCTCACATCTTTTTGGCAAAAATGGTTTAATCTTGATGAAAATGATTCCTTATTATATAGAAAAACATTATAAATCCTGACAAACATTTAACAAAAAGTAACAAAAATTGTATATACATACATACTCCTTTACCATAATGTAATATTGGCCGATGTTGCTCTACGCCAATGCATTTTTTTTAATTCATCGCGGCCTTTCTCCCCAGTTGAAACGTAATATTGGAAGTAAAACAAACAATGACACCCCTATTTTCACTAGGGTTGTAAGCAGTGGCGTAGCGTGGTCAGACTGATTTGGGGGCAAGCACAATATTGGGGAGGGGGGGGGGGCACACCTCATGTATTTCATTATTTTTTCACAGATCCCCCCCCCCCCCCCCCACCTTTTTATTCTTTTTGGGGGTCAAATTATTTGGGAGTATATACGTGCCCCCCGTAGCTACGCCATTGGGAAATGTTAATGGCAAAAACAGACAGACCAACGAACTTTACAACAATTTGTTCACAAACGTATGAAGGATACGTTAAAGGGATAGTACAGTTTTGGTCAAACCGAATTGTAGTAACTAAAACTTGTAAGTTATAAACAAAAAATAACAGTTATATACAGTTACAGTTAAAAAAATAACAGTTGCCATCCATTGTATCTTTCTACTATCCTCCTGAACACCTTTGTTCCATATCCTGTTCTTTCAATGCTTATCTCATAGCTTTCCAGCCACCACTTGACTCATTCTCCCATCCCCAGTAGCCCTCATCAGCACTCTTTCTTTTGTTCCCGTCCACTCTAGCCTGCTACTGCATGCACACCTCCTCCATTGGATCCCCCCATTCTTTTGTTCTTGTTCACTCCAGCTTGTTGCTGGTCGCACTTTCCTCCTACCTGTGCATGTTTATAATTCTATGTTTAGTTCAGTTAGTGTCATTCGTTCGCCTGAAGAAGAATCTGCCAGATTCGATAGCTCGCGGCTCCATTGATTTACAATAACAGTTCAATTTAATGATGCTTCAAATGGTAGTAAAACATAAACGGTAAATATACAGGCCTATTTTGTATTTATTTCAGAAAGCAGCCGTTAACACAAGAGGGCGCACTCCAGACACCTCTAGTTTTAACTTTTTTAAATAAAAAAAATGTGAATGTGATGTTTGTTTCAAAATAAGTATTCAAAAGAATCAATAACAAATAAAACAAAAATTTGGTAAATTTTCAATAATGTGTAAGATTTAAAAATATTTTCTTAAATTATTTAATAAAAGTTGGTCCCCAATATTTATTCCGATCTGATATATTTATGGATATTTCAGCTACTCCTCAACCGATTTTGATCGAAGAAAGTGTATTCAGTCTTTAAAGTTTTGTGCTCTTTCAAACTGTACACTTAGTTTTGTATTACATCACGAACAAATTATTTCTCGAAGCGCCCTCTAAACCAAAACTGAGCTATCCTTTAAAAAAACGTATATCCTTGTCCTACCTGGATTAGGGTAAAGCCCGCCAGTTAGTTTTGGTATTCAAATAACAACATGCAAATTTATTTTCCCATCCGGAGCTAAGTCTGGAGGGAATAGATTATAACGAACACATGAGCTGTCGTACATCATGAAGAGAGGACATTGTCACCCTTTTTGGTGAGAACAGATTTTAATTGTTAAAACGACCGACGTTCCGGCGTTAAGAGGATAGTACAGTTTTGGTTTAAAGAGCGTTTCAAAAATAATTTATTTGTGAAGTAGAGGGAAATGAGTGTAGGAATTGCAGGATTACAAAAGTGGCAAACAAAACAACGTTTGTTTGATCAAAATCTGTTCAGAAACGGCTGAAATATCCATATGTATCCGAGTGGAATGAATGTGGGATCAACATTTATTTGATAATTTAAGAAAATATTTATAAAGCCTTCTTTATTTTTGAAAATATAAGTGACATTTATATAGTTTTTTTGACAATCTCTCTATTGAATCATTATTGTTACAAAAACTCTCATTCACAATTGTTGATAAAAATGGTTTAAAGTTGCAGTTGTCTAACGCACTGTTCGTAATCTAGATATGAAAAATTATATGCTATATTATGATATTTATTATCTTTTTGTTCAATAATAGTAACGATGACAATAAAAGATACGATTTGGATGAAGATTATACATAAAATAGTTGAGTTTTGTATAGAGGGCGCTACACAAACTATTGTTGGTGAGATAAGGAAAAACTGAGTGTCGAATTTGAAAGAGCATACAATTTGTATGACATAATAAATTATATTTGATCAAAATCGCTTCAGAAATGGCAGAAATATCCATAAACATAACCATTTGTAATAATTGTGGGGCCCCTCAATAATTCAATAATTTTGAACCAGCCGTTAAAAATGTTTTTAAAATGCTTCCTCTTTCCAAAAAATTACAAAACAGGTTTTTAAATAGCTGTTGATTATCTCTTTATCTAATCACTATTTCAACAAAACATCACATGCACAATATTGTACTTGTAGTTGTTAGTTGTAGTTTTTAGAGAGCGCCCTCTTGAGTTTTAACGGCTCTTTTTTTAATCATAACAGGCTTTTTACTTAGTCATTTGTAAATTTGTTTTTCCTTTAGAGCATGGCTTTCAAGCATGGCATATAAGTTTGTAATGTAATGATGCAGGTTTTGGTTACTAAAATTCAGTTTGACCAAAACTGTACTCTCTTTACCGAAACTCAACTATCCCTTTAATATGTTTTACAAATCAGCGTATACAGTGCGAATGAGGTTGGGATACAGATTATACATAAAATGCTTTTGTTAAAAAAGCATATCAGTGCGAGATGTATTACGTAGGGCGTGGCAATGCAATGGGTATGTTGTGCATTGTGCGACAGCTGTATACAGCCATAACCAGACCGTAACCGTGTGTCTGCTATCTACGTATGACGAATTATGTGCTATATAATACTCTGTTCATTTTCAACATGTTACAATTATAATAATAATCAAAAGAAGAAGATTTGGATAACGACAATAATAAGATACTTGTGTTATGAATCGGCGCATACAGTACAAGATGTATTACGTAGGGTTTGGCAATGCAATGGGTATGTTGTATATTGCGCGACAGCTCTGCACAGACATGACAGTATATTATATACTCAAGATGAAAACGCAACATATCACACAATTATCTTTAAAACACATACATATATATATTGAGTATAACCATTATATTGTTGCTTCCTACCTTAGCACCGATTTGGTTGCCGCACTGGCCAGCCTGCATGTGCACAATTTCACGCATTTTGTTTCCAAAATATGTTTGTTCGATTTGGTGAAAGCAAAACTACGCGGACGAAATCGTATTTCCCAGGATGTAGAAGAACCGCTCGCTCGTCAATGCATACATCACCCGATGTTCACCGCCCAACGTCCCCGGATTGCCGCCGATGTCGCGCCCAAATTAATAGATGCATGTAGGGGTCCCATAGCCCCCAAATGCGCGCACACTCGTTGAGTATCATATACACCACTCGGTGTGGAGTATGCACGTAATATGCGTTCACGCACGTAGTACGCAACGCCTTGTAATCATAATGTAATCTTTAACTCGATAATGCGCAAGTGAAAGTGAATAACTACTGAATGGTGCACTGCTGTATCTATACTAACATTATCAAAATCCTCAAAACTAACTTGGATTCCTGGCGATTTCATTATCATCATCTCAGTAGCAACAGCTGCAGCATTATATCACCATCATCATCGTCATCATCATCATCATCATCGTCATCGTCATCGTCATCATCATCACTATCATCATCATCATCATCATCATCATCGCCATCATCATCATCATCATCATCATCATCATCATCATTTTCATCATCATCATTAGTCTGTGTTCCGGACGTTATTTTATTTATACAGATTTTTTTGTTCAGATGTAAATGCTGCGCTACTAAATCTTGCCGGCAGATGGCGTAATCCATGCGAGGAGCCAGCCCCCCCCCCCCCCCCCAACTCAAAATGGAAGTTGGTCAATTTACAAGAGTAGACAAGTTGCAAAATCTATGTTAATGAGACTGGCTGCATATTAGCGTAAATTTATATACTACTTCTATGGTAAATTCATTTAAAAGAATGCGCGGGCGCGAACTTCACTATAGCCGCATTCAGACGATAAAAGCAAACCTCGTGGTTATCTTGTGGTTATCTTGTGGTTTGCAATTCTTAAGAATATCTTGTGGTTTGCGCTCGTTTGAACACGCAAAACTCGTGGTTATCTTGTGGTTTCCAAACCACGAGATTGCGCACACTGCAAAAAATGCGCAATCTCGTGGTTATCTTGTGGTTATCTTGTGGTTTGCAAACCACAAGATAACCACAAGATACTTGTAAGATTTTGCGCAGAATGAGCGCGCGATAAGCGCGCGACTGCGCGCAGTCTACTTTTTTTACCGTCTGAACACAATCAGCTTCGAGACTCGTGGTTTGGGTTGACCTCATGACCGAGATATGCTTCCGGTGTGAAAACAAGTCAAGTGAGCGCGCGTGACCTCAAATGAGAAAGACGCGCATGCTACTTCCGGTTTTAATTCTTAAGAATTGCAACTCTCGAGAATTGGCATCGTTTGAACACACATTTTGAAGTTCTTAAGAATTGCAATTCTTAAGAATTGCAATTCTTAAGAACTTGGCTTTCATCGTCTGAATACGGCTAATATTATTATCACGCACGAATGTATGTGTATGCTGCTGTTATGATGTCACAATGAAAAACAATATTTTGCTCCTAGTAGGGAAATCCCCTGTTTCTTGACTGTGCGCTATTAACTGAATGAAATCGCAGTACTGATTGAAATCGCATTTGTGGTATGAATATGAAAAAGTAAGTAGTTCATGGGTGAAATCAGCCCTTAAACTAAGATTAAGTGATACATATTCTCAAAATTGGCACTGTAAAATTAACGATAGTACATGTTGTTTAAATTACCGAATTTTTAAAAGTAAGGTAATTATGGAACCATATTTGATATTAATGCCGCCCTAATTGAGAATTGCTTTAGCAAAGCTCCGATGTGGAAATCACAGATTGCCTGTAGTAACTGGAAGATATAATGGAATCGAAAGAAAGGATCGCATATGCGAGCTTTGTAACAATAATAAATTAGGGGATGAATTTCATTATCTATTTGAATGTCCAGTACTAGATAATGAAAGAAAGACCTTTATAAAGTCATACTATAGAGTGAGACCGAATGTAATGAAAATGAGTCAGTTATTAAATAGTGTAAATCATAGGGAATTAGCAAATGTATCAAAATTGTGTTGTATCATAATGGCACTCTATAAAAAATAGTTAAAGTCTGCAGCCACAACGCTGATTTGTAGTATGTATGATTATCCTTCAAATTGACGAATAGTGGTAACTTGGAAAGTATTATAGTCATTTATAATATGTTGATGCACACGTTTACTGCATGATCTGAACAAGTACCTTTGTTGTATGTAAATAGTTTTTGCTCTTGTTTTTTTTTCTTCTCTACTGCATTGATATTTCAATATCCGTTGTGCATTCTCTTGATAGTAACATTTCCTTGGTCAATTCATAGCTTGCGATTGACCTTGTTTTCTTTCTTTTACTTCTTTATTATTATTATAAATATTGCGATTGCGTTTATTTACTTGTCTTTGTTTGCTAAATATCGTCTTCACACCATATTATAATGATTATTTAGCCCCCATAATTATGAAAGTTAAGTATATTACTATATTGATTCTGGAAACTTACTTTAGATTATTATTAATAGTTTCCTGCTAACTTATCAGTATCACTGTTCATTTATTTGGTCATCATTGCATAGCGGTTTCACCCTTAAAGTAATATCACCTTTTAGTAAAGGTATAGGGAAATTAAATTTGACAAGACCGAGTTTATCATCTCAATGATCTTCACATTTTCGAAAGTTTATATTTTTGATCGATTTTAAATTTGCAATTAACTTACTTCCTGTTTGTTTTATGTTACATGTTAGTTTTCTTATATTTTGTGATATATGTTTTGAATATGTGTATATATATCTGTATATATTTGTTATATTGTGCTAAATGTGATTTTCTTCAATACCCTACGACAGGGTGACATGAGAAATAAAACATTGAACATTGAACATTGAACATTGAACATTGAACTGTTAGTACAGCGCGTAACTAAAATAATAGAGATGAATTAAAATACTTAGCGTCTTTGGTATTATGAAGCGCAATTTTGCAGAGAAGTGCGTGTTTAAATGCCATGGCAACTGCAACACAAATGAGTGCGCAATGCGTAATTACTTTAGCTTTTTGCGTAATGTGTTATTTTATCCAATGAATCCACCTCTTGTAATTTATTCAAATGAACAAACTCTGACGTACTACCTCATTTGCATGGACTGGCATTTTTTTTTTCACTAAGCGCATATCATTGTTTTTCTTATGATGTCATAATAGAAACCAGCACTATCAAAGTGCGTGTTAATCAGGAAAATCGCGAACTGCTTGTGAACTCACGCTTTTGTTACCATTTGCATAACAGGTCACCCTGTACGCTAACTGTTGCTTTGACCAACATCTTTCACCCAATGAAAATATTCTTACCATTGCACGAATGAAAAAAAAAAACATTCATTATATATTGTTTTATATGACACCTAGGTGTAAAAACTAAAATAGATCCTTAAATAGATCCTTTTCATTTGATATTTTGGGGAATTTACACTTGACCGCCCCTGGCCCAGCTCTGGCAAGCTCTGCGCGCTAGTTTCTTAATGCAAACTCATAGAAGTATGAATAAACAAACCAACCCGTTTATAACTAGAAGGCTCACTTATCGCTCACTTAGTCACGTGTCCCATAGACTTTGTACATGGGCAAGATGGCGGAGTGACACGATTTTTGAAGCTGTAAAGTAATACCAGACCAGTAATACTAGACGTCATCGCGTAGTGACCTAGAAATACTTGACCAATAAATGTATTTGCCTGCGTTACATGGTATAGCAGGCAAATGTTGTTCGAACGGCAATAAGTGAGGGCACTTAATTGTGCTCAGGCATGCGTGGCGGAATCTATTGATTCCGCCGCGGGAGTATTTGAATGAAAGGATAGGCGCCCGTGTAGGGCGCGGTATATAGAAGAAAGTCATTCTAGCCTTTCGATTCACGCTACATGCACGTTTGATTCGCGGCCCGTGTGAATGTAGATTCGCCACAGACATTTTATGCCACCGTTTTTCGCCAAATAGACACGATGGATCCTAGCTGTATAGCAGATATGATAGACAGCAAAGTGCATCAAAGCCAAAATAAGCTTCTTTCAGATTTAGATAACTTGATATCGAACAGGCTGAGCACTTTTCAGCGGTCCATCAATGATTCTCAGAAAGCTTTGAGTGACGTTCAAGTTGCAAAGATTGAGGAGATGCACACCGACAACTACAAATTCCAACGGAAAGGGAACGAAGAGCAGTTCAAAATAAATGTGAAAGTGCATCGAAAGCTCAAAGAAGCTGAGCAGAGTCTTAAAGGGATCTAGTAACTTTGTTGACATGTGCAAAAAGTGATGAATGGTTGATGAAATGTACATTGTTGTTATCTCATATGTCCACAGGGTATTGTGTGAAAATTTCAAGTCAAATGGACATTGTATGGCCAAGTAATGAGCGAAAATGAAAAGTGATATTCAGTAACTCACTGCACTCACTTTGTACACGGAAGAAAAACTCGCCCGGAGTTTTTCTTATCTGAATACTTCAATCATACATATCTTTGTAACGAAAGGGACATTTGAAAAACCGAAACCTGTCCCGTGATTTTATTGTTAATACGAATACAACAAGGTATAAGGGAACCGCTAGAATTAAAATTTTATTTTGAGGATTTGGACAATGTTACTAAGTCCCTTTAAAGACGCTAACGACGGCTCTACAGCAGTTTTGGATGCCAAAGCCAAAATAGCCGAAGGTATTGATGTTATTGAGAAAAGGCAAAAGTTAATCAAAATGGCGGACAGTTCGCCTTTAGGATGGAGGATGGTCGCTGAGTATGAGAAAAATTCGTTGGCTGAGAATTCCGACGACGAGAAGCGGATGTTCAAGGCAGAGGCACGAGCCGAAAGGAAAGACAAAAAGTCTAAGAAGCCGGACGCGAGACGATTTCAACTATATCCGCCCAACAGAGCGACATGGAAACCACCCACGAAAGAGGACTGCTACACACCGGCCGGTCGCCCGAAAGCTGAGGAGCGCAGAAAGCCGGGGCTTTGCTTCGCATGTGGAAAGCCGGGGCACTGGAAGGCGGACTGCCTGGCCAGAAATGCAAGATCAGATCAGATAAGTGAATCTATTTTTGTTCTTCCGAATGAAGAAAAAATTGAGTACCCTCTTGAGGTTTCAAAGGGTTCAGAATTTGGGAGCCAAGATATGGGCGTCAATTTAAAGCCCGTAACCATAAGCACCGGGAACGAAGCGACAGTTTCTCCGGTGGGTAGGTTGAAAGAAAGGGCGGGTAAATGGGCCGACTTTGGGGCCAGTGCCGAAATTTTGGATATCGTTGAGAATGGTTATAAATTGCCACTTCACACTTTGCCGGATAGCAAAGAGTTAAGAAATAACAGATCCGCAAGGGATCATTCAGATTTTGTCTTGGAGGAGATAGATAAATTATTAGAAAAGGGCTGTGTGTCAGAAGTTCATACAAAGCCAATCGTGGTAAATCCTTTGACTGTTTCTGAGAACAAAGGTAAGTGCAGACTTGTTCTTGACTGTAGACACATTAATCCTCATTTATATAAGAATAAATTTAAGTATGAGGATGCTTCTGTGGCTAAAGATATTTTCCAAACAGGGGACTTTGTTTTTACATTTGATCTCAAATCAGCATACCACCACGTGGAGATTTTTGAGCAACACAGGCAGTACTTGGGGTTTTCTTGGGAGATTAAAGGGCAGAGAAGGTACTTTGTATTTAATGTTCTGCCTTTTGGAATTTCTACAGCTGCTTATGTGTTCACAAAATTAACCAGGGTTCCTGTAACACACTGGAGGTCTCAAGGGAAAAAGATTGTCATGTTCCTTGATGATGGTATTGGAGGTTGCCCTGATGTTAAGCTAGCTAACGAAGCCAGTAATGCTGTTAAGTCGGATTTGTTAGAATTGGGTTTTCTTTTAGCGCATGAGAAATGTGACTGGGCTCCTAGCAGTAATGCAATCTGGTTAGGATTGTCATGGGACTTCGCATCAGGTGATGTACACGTAACTGATGCCAGGATACACAAATTGAAAGAGTCGATTGAAAGTATACTGTCAAAATTCACTAATAGTGGGAGGATAGTCCCGGTACGTGGGTTGGCAGGAGTAGCGGGTCAAATTATCTCTATGCAACATGCAGTTGGCATGTTAGTTCAGTTGCAAACGAAGGAAGTTTTCAATTGTATAAATAGTCGGGCTTCTTGGAATGCTCCAATTTTAGTTACCAATGAAGCTGTGGCAGAGCTTGAGTTTTGGTATAAGAATGTTGATAGGTTGAATGGGATTCCCATTTCTTTGGTACAATCATACAATATTAACTTGTTCACAGACGCGTCAGGTATTGGGTATGGCGCTTATGTTTGTGAGGATGCAAACCTGGAAGTGGTTGGCTCTTGGACAGAGTTTGAGAGTGTACACAGCTCCACATGGAGGGAAATTGAAGCTCTAAATAGAGCATTGAAATCACTTGGGACATGCCTGGTAGGGCAGAACGTCCGTTGGTATACGGATAACAGAAATGTTACAAGTATTGTCCAGAAAGGTAGTAGAAATGGACAGTTGCATGATATTGCAATTGAAATACATGACACATGTGAGCAGTATGGTTTGCTCTTAGATCCTGTATGGATACCCAGGGAACAGAACAAAAAGGCAGATGACCTTAGTAGGATTGTTGATAGTGACGACTGGGCAATAAGCTCCCACATATTTGATTTTTTGGATCAGAAGTGGGGTCCTCATACTGTAGATAGATTTGCTTGTGATTATAATTTAAAATGTGAACGCTTTAATTCAAGATGGGGATGCCCCCAGTCAGAGGGCGTAGATGCGTTCAAGCAGACATGGAGTGATGACGTAAATTGGTGGGTTCCTCCACCTCGCTTAGCGGCAAGGGTTGTCGAGAAAGCAAGGAAAGAGCATGCCAAGGGTACATTGGTAGTTCCACTTTGGAAATCAGCACCATTTTGGCCTAAAATCTGTCAGGAAGGAAATTTTGTATCTTTCATTGAAGATTCCTTCACCTTTTCTTCTAATACAGTGAAGAAAGGAAGGGGCAATAATGGTATTTTCGGTTCCCTCAAACAAGAGTTTACAATGATTGCTTTTAAGTTCAGTTTTTGATTTCTTCATTCCGACAGGCATAGGTCTGCGAAAAGCTATTGTCGACGAAGTTCAGTCATCTGGAGCGTCTACCAGCAAGCTCCTGAGTTTAGCCGACAGCATGTCATCGCATCTGGTGCAGTCACGTAGCGACGCGACTACCAAGAAGTACTATGCATCTTTCAAGAGATGGGAGGATTTTATCACCGCTGAGGGCGGCCAAGCGATACCGGCGGAGCCCATCCACGTTGCTTTATATTTGACGAGTTTGATTAACGGAGGAAAATCGCCCAGCGTTATCCAGAGCGCCATGTACGCTATTAAATGGGTTCACAATATGCGAGGTCTTCAGGACCCTACATCGAATGATTTCGTGAAAAATTTGGTCGAAACAGCCAAGAGGAGCAATTACAAGAAGGTTTCAAAGAAGGACATATTGGCAACGGAGCAGATAGTATCGCTTTGTGAAAAATACAAATGCACGCGAGACATTCTTATTCTCCGCGACCTAGCTTTTATTGTTCTTTGTTTTAGCGGATTTCTGAGATTCGATGAAGCCAGGTCTCTTAAATGTCATGACATTACTTTTCATGAAAATTTCATGTCAGTGCATTTGTCTAAGAGTAAAACAGACCAGTTTAGGAAGGGTGACGATGTGGTCATCAGTAAAGGTCAGACCCACGCATGTCCTGTCGACATGTTGCATCGTTATATGGCTTGTGCGGGAATTGATTCGAAGTCGGATCATTTTTTGTTCAAGCCCGCTTATGCTTGCAAAAAGGGAAGGTTTTTAATACATAAGAATAAGCCCATGAGCTATACCAGAACACGTGAAACGGTCGTAGCGCGGCTGAATGTCGGTATTCATTCGTTGAGGGCCAGTGGAGCTACGGCTGCTGCCAGGGCCAGGGTGAACGATAGAGTCTGGAAAAGGCACGGTAGATGGAAAAGTGAAAAGGCCAAAGACGGCTATGTTGACGACAGTCTCGAGGAGAGGCTATCAGTATCCCAAGCTCTACAGTTATGAGATATTTATTTTCATTTGTGAGCTGAAATGTATGGTAGAATCATAGATATAGATTCGTAATTTGGTATACTTTGTGAGTTTATTAATAATGATGACAGGCTTGAGGAGAGTCTATCTGTATTTTAATTTCATTTATTGTAGTTATGCTACACTATAATAAGACAAGACGAAATTTATATAAATTATGAACAAGTCGTTCGATTATTCTGCACGTAATCATAGTGCATATATTATATTGAAGTTTTCAAATTATTGAATGACACTACGTTGAAGGTTGTGATTTTTAATTGATGTTGTTATCATTTTTTGCACGTATTTGAGTCTCAGCAAGACCAATACTTTGTGTTGGCCAACAGTTGGCATAAGCGTGCTCGTTGTTTATATGAAGTTTTGCGATAATAATTTGATGACTTTGGCTTTTTAAGCTCATTTAATGTTTTATATTTTATGATATTGTATAGACCTGCCCTTCTTTGTTGTATTCTAGTAGTTCGGCAGGCTTATCCCAAAATAATGGCTTATTTTGTCATTTTTGTGTGTATAGAGTAAGGTGCTGGAGGTTAGTATGTGTTCCGAATTAGTGGATGGATGAACATGTATTTGCCTGCGTTACATGGTATAGCAGGCAAATGTTGTTCGAACGGCAATAAGTGAGGGCACTTAATTGTGCTCAGGCATGCGTGGCGGAATCTATTGATTCCGCCGCGGGAGTATTTGAATGAAAGGATAGGCGCCCGTGTAGGGCGCGGTATATAGAAGAAAGTCATTCTAGCCTTTCGATTCACGCTACATGCACGTTTGATTTTATAGGTCAAACGTGGTATAATTAACGAGTATACAATAGGTATAAACGGCATTGTTTGTTAGATCCGAGATCCTTCATTACATTTTGCGTAATGTTGCATATTTTTGTTTTTATAAGGTTGATAATGTATCTATGCAGATTGAGCTGGTACTTAGAATGTTTTATTGGTATACGTAGTTTGATTCATAGTCATAGGGTTTTCCCAGAGGATTTGCGCTTATTAAGTTTTATCTCTGTTTTTTTAATCCCGGTCTATTTATTTAGGCACAAGATTATAGTTCAATTGAGTTTGGTCAGTTTGTACTTAGTATCTCAATTGTATTCATTGTATGAATATTTGTTTGTAATTTTGTATATTGAAGAAGATAATACAAAATGGATTAGATCAAAGTTTTGTAATAAACGCCGTCTGGACGTGCTAGTAGTTCGGCAGGCTTATCCAGTTCGGCAGGCTTATCCCAAAATAATGGCTTATTTTGTCATTTTTGTGTGTATAGAGTAAGGTGCTGGAGGTTAGGATGTGTTCCGAATTAGTGGATGGATGAACTCATGCTTTGCCGTGCGTAGACTATCGCGCCTATTTTCCTGCGCATGGTCCTAGATTTCATCACGCTTATGAGAACAATGGGATCCATGTTGACGTATGCATATGAACTTGTTTTATTGACCTTGATCCGGTGACGACGCGTATGAACTACTCTGTGATTGGTTTATGTAATTCCCAAGTATCCCATAATGCAACCTGCAGTGGTATTCCTTCCGATTACCAAAAATCGCGGCACCCTGGCAGCAGTGACACCCCCCTGTGCAAACTTCAATTCCCCGCGCACAGCCGCCTTGGAGTGCGTAATGTTTGTTAATGCGCTTGTTCTTGAATGAAAAATCTGCGCAATGCGCGCAGTTATTTTTAGCTACATGAAAGTTCCATTGCACGTTTATGACGTCAAAATCGTGCAATAGAACTAAATAAAAGTTTTATTGCACGATTATGACGTCAACATCGTGCAATAGAGAGCATTTCCAAGAACGTCATGTGTCATGAATTCAACCAATCACATTGCCAGAACATTCTGTTATATAAATTGCACTATAATACTTCTATGATATATAAGTAATAATAACACTACCATGTGTGTGTTCTGTAGTAGAACGCATCGATCAACGCGTTGTGACGTAAGTATTATGGTCGATCGGGGTCCAATCTATGAAGAGAGTCCTGGCAGTGGGCTACATCATCATCATCATTATCATCATCATCATCATCATCATCACCATCATCATCATCATCATCATCATCATCATCATCATCTCAGTAGCAGCAGAATGCAGCAGCAGCATTATCATCATTCTCGTCATCATCATCTCAGTAGCAACATCAGCAGCATATATCATCATCATCATCATCATCATCATCATCTCAGAAGCAGCATAGCATATCATTGTTAGAATTATCATCATCATCATTAGTCTGTGCACTACTGTATCTTGCCGGCAGAAGGCTCATTGCATACGAGGGGTCACGAGGGGTAGTGAGCATTGATTAGTTAGTACTAGGTTTTGTCTTTAGTCCAGCCTAAGTTGATACATTTAGTAGAATACCACCCTTTAAGTCTATGCATACAATAGTTTCCTTGGGTTTCATTGTAACACTCATCACTCATCAGACATTATCCACAGAGGTTGCCAACATGCTGAGTAGAGAAGCTCTCCTGAGACCAAACAAAAACGTGAAATTCGAAAAGTCAGACCTGCCAAAACTTCACATACTATACTTCGCACAAAAAGTTCCGCAATCGAGGTTTGCGCATTAATAACTTTCCTATTACGTTATTACCATTCATACGTTTGGTATCATTGGAAAGCGTAAGCCCTCCTCTTTACATTGATATAACATTTGTTATGGATATTTTATCATGGAATGTGCATTACATCCGAATGTAGGGCAAAGTCAAAAATTAAATGTTGCAAAATGCACTGATTTTGTCAACAGTATGCCTTCCTTTTGTTTGAAGATTAAAACGTGGCTTGAATAGGATTGAGGCGGTCATGCATGAATGTCAACGGCTTATTTTCATTGAAACATAATGACAATGTGTCAATCATTCAATAAAACATTACATCTCCCAAACAAAATATGAAGACATTGCTGCACCATCACAAAATCCAAAATCATAAAGACACGTTTAAGCCATTAACATTCATGCATGACCACCTCACCCCCATTTAAGCCACGTTTTATTCTTCAAACAAAAGGAAGGCACACTGTTGACAAAATCAGTGCAATTTGCAACATTTTACTTTTGACTTTGCCCTAATATTTGGATGTAATGCACATTCCATGATAAAATATTCATAGCAAATGTTATATTAATATAAAGGGGAGAATTCACGCTTTCCAATAATACCAAATTTATGAATGGTAATAACGTAATAGAAAAGTTATTAATGCGCAAACCTCGATTGCGGAACTTTTTGTGCGAAGTTTATGTCTTCATACGTCTGTCCGACCTGTGGCAGGAGTTTTTTTTGCTCGAATTGGTTCAGTTGAAACCATACTAATCTCTTTCGACACCCCTCTTTCTGCCAGTCCCTATCTGTTTGTTTCCCTTCACTCACTCTTATCATTGCTCTTTTAATTAAACGTTCTTATTATCTATCCGCAATTCTCATTGTTTTGAAACCCATCGCCATAGGGAGCCAAATAGTTAGCCCAGTATCAACTGAGTATCAATTATTTCCCCCTGTCCGCTAATTAGTGGATCTCTCACGTTAAATGGATCTCTCACGTAAGTGTATTATATGTCGGGTTTATCGCCATTTAGTGGGCAAGAGCGGACAGGGGGAAAATAAATTATTCACCGCAGTCCATACTGGACTACCAAATCATTATTATTTAACACTCTTTAGTAATACTGGTTCGTGACGCATTGTGTTTATGCATGAGCAATATTCGCTTTATTGTTCGATTGTTTTACTTAAAGTGTCGTCTGAATTTATTTTCTGCTTTTTTTTTTGCATTTTTTTGCTTTGACGCTTGATAGTTTTGGAAAGGTAAAATTAATAACTCGGTTCTAAACCTAACACAAAAAGTAAGTCCCCACCTAAACAACTCCTCATAATTTAAAACCCGATAACTGTTTCAAGATGTTGTCGAACCACAATTTGTCTACAGTTGTTATGTACATTTTGTGCGAAAACCAGAGATATGCATAATTTCATGGCTGAATGAGCACAGATTAAAGACAAAATGACCCGATTTCAAAAGTCACAATAACTTGCTCATGCCTGTACATCTTTGTAAAACAGCACACGTGGCTGAATGCATTGATTATGCTGTTTGAAATTCCATCCAATTTGATGTTTAATGGTATGCACGTGTAGTTATTAATTGCATTTGTAAAACAGTGCAATTTGGAATTCTCAATACTCAACAAAATCCAATAGTGATATTACTTTTACGAATTGTGAACATTTACCATTTTCTCTTTAATGTGTGCTTACTCAACCATGAAGTAATGGTAACCTCTTGTTTTACACATGCTTTTCCTAACTACCATATAAATATTTGGCGAGACGAAATCTTAAAACAATTCTTGGTTTTGAAATTATTAGCAAAACGGTTGTTTAGGCGGGACTTACCTTTTGTGTTAGGTTTATAATAGGTTTATAATACTGTTGAATTAACGTAACATTATTACAATTCAATCCGATACATTTGCCTACTTATCAAAGCGTTTGTTCGTATAATAGAAGCGACATTTCAATAACTGTATACTACACGGAGCAGCAATATAATTATACCGACCAGACAATACATTTCATACAAATGATATACTATAAATGGACTTACAACTATAAATACAATACAAATCAAATGAATAAAGCGCATCAAATTTTGGTGGTATTTGAAAGGTTTGAAAGATAATTGGGAATGATGTTGGCCGCTCGTTCATGAAGTACGCGGTGCACAGCGATTACTTAATGACTTATTTTGGTCCAATAAACGAGTAATGCTGCCAAAAAAAAACAACAACAGCCGATTTGACATTTTGTCCGCACAATTATCTTAATACAGAATGCTTTGGCGAGATACAGATTCGTTTGTCGAATAGCTTAGGCCTCCCCAATATCCTCTTCTTCTTCCCCCTCGAACTCGCCTTCCTCCTCGGCGGTGGCGTCCTGGTACTGCTGGTACTCGGACACCAGGTCGTTCATGTTGCTCTCGGCCTCTGTGAACTCCATCTCGTCCATGCCCTCACCAGTATACCAATGCAAGAAAGCTTTCCGCCTGAACATGGCGGTGAACTGCTCGGAGATGCGTTTGAAGAGCTCCTGGATGGCGGTGCTGTTGCCAATAAAGGTGGCGGCCATCTTGAGGCCACGGGGCGGGATGTCGCAGCAGGCGGTCTTGACGTTGTTGGGGATCCATTCTACAAAGTAGCTGCTGTTCTTGTTCTGGACGTTGAGCATCTGCTCGTCGACCTCCTTCATGGACATGCGACCACGGAAGATGCAAGCAACGGTGAGGTAGCGACCGTGGCGCGGGTCGCAGGCGGCCATCATGTTCTTGGAGTCGAACATCTGTTGGGTCAGTTCGGGAACGGTGAGGGCGCGGTACTGCTGGCTGCCACGGCTGGTCAGAGGAACGAAGCCGGGCATGAAGAAATGAAGACGCGGGAACGGGACCATGTTGACGGCAAGTTTGCGGAGATCGGCGTTCAGTTGACCAGGGAACCTGAGGCAGGTGGTGACACCGCTCATGGTTGCGGACACCAGATGGTTCAGGTCACCGTAAGTCGGCGTGGTCAGCTTCAATGTCCTAAAGCAGATGTCGTAGAGGGCTTCGTTGTCGATGCAGAACGTCTCGTCTGTGTTCTCGACCAGCTGGTGGACGGAGAGGGTGGCATTGTACGGCTCGACGACGGTGTCCGATACCTTCGGTGATGGGACGACGCTGAAGGTGTTCATGATGCGGTCGGGATACTCCTCACGGATCTTGCTGATAAGGAGCGTCCCCATGCCCGATCCGGTTCCGCCGCCGAGAGAGTGAGTCAGTTGGAATCCCTGTACAAATACAAACAGCAGATGGGACATAACTTTATTATAATATATAATCATACATGCATTCACTGTAGAACTTCATTCTTTAAAAAAAAAGTTATGTAACGTTTGAGGTAGCTTTAAAAAAAAAGTGTATTTTCGTATTGTTTTGTGAATAAACAACAACTGAAAAACAAAAACAATCAAGACACTATTTTTAACACGTCTAGTTCTTGTCAACATGACAATATGAGCTGAATGGAGGTTTTGGAAGTGCTTTACAGTTACTAATGACCATCAATATATTTTTTGAATTAATTGATAGATATACGTAATGAATTTCGTGTAACATTCACCAACTAGATCCTTACGAAATACATATTGTTCAGGGGGTGGGGGTAGAATGGATAGATCACCCGTTGAACAATAAGTATCACTTACATATCTACGCCAGCGATAACATTGGTTAAGTTTCATACCTGGAGGCAATCGCAGCTCTCTGATTCCTTGCGGACTACATCCATGACACTATCGACCAGCTCTGCTCCCTCGGTGTAGTGCCCCTTGGCCCAGTTGTTCCCGGCACCGCTCTGGCCGAAGACGAAGTTGTCTGGTCTGAAGATCTGACCGAAGGGTCCCGATCGGACAGAGTCCATGGTGCCGGGCTCGAGATCGACGAGCACCGCCCGAGGAACATATTTGCCTCCGGTGGCCTCGTTGTAGTAGACATTGATCCTCTCCAGCTGGAGGTCGGAGTCGCCATGGTAGGTACCGGTCGGGTCGATACCGTGCTCGTCAGAGATCACTTCCCAGAACTGTGGCAAAATGGAGTAGAAGTCGGTTGCATATATTGAATTGAATTAATAATTTTTTTTCCAATCTCAAACAATTCCAATGACAAAGAACAACAATAAGAACACAACAAAACACACGGTTAATACATAATATGCGAATGTCGAGACAACTAAATCGAAACGCCTAAATATCCTTATTAAATGCTGCCACGGAGTACATGTTTGAATATGAATTTGAATGTAAAACTTATTATTTAAATAACTAAGACATACAAAATGTAACACAAAATCATAAAGTCGCTCGAGGTGGGGGTTGAGGACTGCATGCGCCTGTCCGACCTCGCTCCCCCCCCCCCCCCCCCCACCCCCCCCAAAAAAAAAAAAAAAAACCACAATCTTATTTGGATAAACTACCTAATCAAAATCATCTTACTTCCTTTTTAATTACTATAGTGTACAATAGTATAGACATGTTTCATGATCATGAATAATTCGCACGTCATGGCGATATACTTTTTTCGACATTATTCATGGACGACTATCAAATATAACAAACAGTAGAACATCACTGTCTTTAAAAAAAATAAAAAAACCCGATATGGATTACTTCTGTCCTTTCAGCCCACAATCCTTGGCTAAAATATGTGTATAATATGTGCTCCGACATCAACAAAGGTGATCGTGATACGAAACTTTCGTTAATACATCTATATAGACACGACATAGGCCTGTATTCGGTGCCAGTGTATATGTAACCCCCAGCCCCCACCCCCGCCTCCTACTCATTTTAATTTCTCTTGACTCATCGGGTGGAATTCACAAAGGATATTTATGTAAACCATGGTCTACATTTATGGAGCGCCATTTTTAAACTGATGGAGAAAGAATGTACACTCCTTATTTGTTAACAATGTCGATGCTACAGATGAACGTCTGCCTTCTCTTCTCAGATGGTGGAATTTGCTGGTTAGCAAGCATTAACGGTAATAATTAGAAATTAGCATTTTTTCACTTGTCTACAAGCAGCACTTCATGGATGTCGACCATGGTTTAAACCAAAGTTTATGTAAAGTAAACCTACTTTGTGAATTTCAGCCATTATGAATGCAGAGATGGCGTCATTCCCCCAGGCCTCTTGGGTATGTATGTGTTGTGTGTAAATGCGGTCGCGCGGGGAGAGGAGGATACTTACGAACATCGTCATGGCAGTTGACTATCATGCATGGATAGAGTGGCGAGTTGAGTCATGCAGTCTCACATTAAAGGGATCTAGTAGCTGCGTTGACACGTGCAACAACTGGAGAAGGGTATGTAATCTGATTATGTCTACCGAGTGACGTGTGAAATGTCCATGGTCAATAAATGCCATATTAGTGACCGAGTAATGGGCGAAAATGCAAAGTGATATTTGATTGCTCATTACACTGACTTGTAAGCGAAAGATAAAGTCAGAAAACTGAAACCTGTACCATCCTTGTATTGGTTATACGCATACAACGAGGTAAGTTTTGTGGATTTCGACAATGTTACTAGACCTCTTAAAGAGACTTAGTAACATTGTCCAAATCCTCAAAATCCAATTTGAATTCTAGCGGTTCCCTCATACCGTGTTGTATTCGTATGAACACTACAAGCATGGGACAGGTTTCGGTTTTTCAAATTTCCCTTTCGTTAAAGAGATATTTACGATTGAAGTGTTCAGATGTTAAATCATCCACTGGACCGCAATAATCGTGTACAAGTGAGTGCAATGAGTTATTAAATATCACTTTGCATTTTTGCTCTGCCATATAGCGTCCATTTAACTTGAAATATTCACACAACACCAAATGGACATATCAGATAACATCAATATACTTTGTATCAACCAATCATCACTTTTACACATGTCGACAAAGTTACTATAGATCCCTTTAAAATTAAAGTGGAGACACGCAATATCGGTCAAGTGCGATTATGAGTGGGGAGGTTGGGGGCTAGGGAGGGAGGGAACTTATAGAGTGTAATGTTCTCTCTCTCCTTTAACCCAAATCAGTTTACATTGGGATGGTTGACAGTGGTGTATTGCAAATAATTCAGTGTTAATTCGTCTCCCTAATCATTATGATCACAATGCTTTACAGCTGAATATGGGTTATCCAGCCCGTGATCTTCATTATTTTATCACTTGAAATCTGTGTTTTTGTTTTTTTATCAAAAATATTCTTGCTTCATGTACGATTTGTAATATTCTTTTGTTTGTATATATATTTGAATATTCCTGTATTGTTTTGTTTTTTTATGTTGAGTTTTGTATTCGGAAATAAAAACAATCACAGAAACAACACGTCTATTGCTTGCATGCTTTGCGAAATGTATGTTGTGTTACTCTAAACGCTCAACTCAGCTATATATACCTCGCACAAAAAGTTCCGCAATCGAGGTTTGCGCATTAATAACTTTTGTATTATGCTATAACCATTCATAAATTTGGTACCATTGGAAAGCGTGAATTCTCCCCTTTACATTGATATAACATTTGCTATGATTATTTCATCATGGAATGTGCATTGCATCCAAATGTAGGGCAAAGTCAAAAGTGAAATGTATCAATGGTAATAACCTAATATAAAAGTTATTAATGCGCAAACCTCGATTGCGAAACTTTTTGTGCGAAGTATATAATATTGGATTCTATCAAATGTGATTACTGATTACTGCGGATCGAGTAGGATGGGGATTCCCCTTTCAACTGGGACGAGTGAGCCAATAAACTGCGCTCGCATTTATTGGCCCGTATTCACAAACGAGGTTTGTACCAACCCCGGTTCAAACCGCGGTTTACATCTATGGAATGCCAATTGTAAACTGATGGAGAGAGAATGTGTACCATCAACATTGTTAACAAGTAAGGAATTTACATTCTCTCTCCATCAGTTTACAATTGGCATTCCATAGATGTAAACCGCGGTTTGAACCGGGGTTTGTACAAACCTCCTTTGTGAATACGGGCCATTATGTTTAGCTCAATGGCTTCTCTTTTCCATCTCAGTCTACGGACCACGTGTGTATTATTCCGAGCCTCTAGCTGCTAAGGATCCCACACTGACAGAATCGCCTCATTGCCTCAACGAATTGCACCGTATTCAGTCTCATTATACATTCGTCCGACCCTTATTTACATAAATATATGCCTAAAGTGAGGCCACATAATTTCACTATGGTGAGCCAATAAAGACGCAACTTAAGGTGGGCGCTCGCATCTCGTATATTAGGTGTACGGATATGGCTCCGTGTAAACCAAAATATAAGAGGAAATAATGTCAATCTAAGTGGGAAAATATTAGGAGATAAAATGTCAGAGTAAAAAACATGTCGATTTAAAAAAATTTGTTGCAAAAAAATACTGTGATATATTAAGGTTTCCAGAAAAAAACAGTTTCGGAAAACCATTTGTTCATAATCTTTTAAAGCAGGATCTACAGTCAACCTTGACTTTCCCCAAGGAAAAAAAGCAGTATCTACAAAAAAAAGTCTTGTGACAAGACATAACTATTTTTAGATACAGATAATCTGCAGTATCCGTATTGAAAATATTGCTGTTTTTGAAAATAACGTATCATTAATCATGTATGAAATATGAAGCACAAAACAATAAAGGAAACTGAACATTCTTGCTTTCAGTTTCACAATGCGAACGACATTATTCTATAAAGTGCACAGTTTGTGACAAAACCTATAGTCATGGACAAGTGTGCACGAAAGTCTATTCAGAGACAGTATGGTGTACATTGCGCAACTTTACTGTATCATTACTTACATAATGAATGTATGACACCACATTTTGCTGAGTACAAGGAATACACAAACATGTTATAGGCGTATACACCATACACGATCCTCAGCTTGGGCTATACATGATATACAATAGGATGGTTATTCAATATTAAAAAGTATAATATGACACAATTATCTAAAACAATGTATTGTTACTTCTTATTTATTATTATTGTTTTTCTTAAGAAAACATATGGTAGTCAGTCATTATGAAAAGTAGTCTATACGGGGTCTATACTCGTATTATGTAATCCATGGATATGTAAAAAAACACGAGAAAGGGAAAAATTCGATGGTTTGTAAGCTGCTGGTTGATTGAATTATAATACACAGCTACAGTACGATTGTAATTCAATCAACTGATATGTTTCAACTAAGTTATGATAAATGCATATTAAACATGTACTGTCTATCCATGTGATCACAATCTCACTTTCCTTTAAGTATAAGGTACCCCGTGTCTGCTGTATAAGTATAATGAATTAACCGCTGTATGATATTTAATCCCTTTTTAAACACTTTGAAATTATAATAATACTCAAAAGAAGAATCGGATAACGATAATTATATAATACTTTTGTTATAAATCGGCTCATACAGTCAAAGATATATTACATAAGGTTTGGCTATGCAATGGGTATGTTGTGAATTGCGCGACAGCTGCAGTATACACACAGTCATAACAGTATGCTCATACTAAAATGCTCACTCACGTGTAATACATTATCCTTGCTTTGGGCGGGGTATGGGATGGTTACTCGAGATGAAAACGCAACATATCACACAATTATTTTTAATATATATATATATTATTGAGTTAAACCATTATCTTGTTGCTTCCTACCTTAGCACCGATTTGGTTGCCGCACTGGCCAGCCTGAATGTGCACGATTTCCCGCATTTTGTTGGCAAAATATGTTTGTTCTATTTGGTGAAAGAAAATCTACGCGGACGAAAGTGTGTTCCTCGGATGTAGAAGAACCGCTCGCTCGCCAATGCATATGTTCACCGCCCAACGTCCCTCGATTGCCGCGGATGACGCGCCAAAATGAATAATATATGCATGTGGGGACCCCACAGCCCCTAAACGCGCGCACACTCGTTGATGAGTATCATCGATATGCACCACTCGGTGTTGAGTATGCACATAATATGTGTGAACGCCCGTACGTAGTACGCAACGCCTTATTATCATAATATAGTCTTTAACTCGATAATGCGCAGGCGAACGTGTATTACTACTAAATAATACGCGGCTGCTAGCCACTGTCGCAACCTGTGAATTTTGCCTTGCAAACGGTGGACGGGATTGTTAACGCGAGCTATAGTATTCATCTATAATTATACACTGTCAATTACACGTGATGTTTGACACAAAGCGCCTTCCATACTCTACTGATGGGTGGTGGGAGTCATCTGTTCATGAGGAGAATTTGTAATCATGGGTGCGGTGTGTCATCGACCAATCAGCGAGCATGTCTCTCCCTAATGTCCATGCAAGATCCCATCCATCGTGCACGGACGTGCACCGCATATGATTTGCCCTCTCGCCACTCCAGAGATCATGGATCGTCTCAAAATCATGGACAGCTTTCGATTTTATCGACCTCGTTGGCCATGCAAATTAGGCATATTACATATCTGATAGTCGTGTATTGATGTTTTTATTATTACGTAATAGTAGGCAAATGTAACTAAATGAAAGTCATACAATTGCGGTAGGTAGTATTTAGGATGAAGCAGCTTTACCCTCCGCTAATTATGTGATCGATCTTTTGCGATGATCACTCAATGACTCATCATCGTGATTCATCTATACCATAACGTAACCTTAAAGGGATCTAGTAACTTTGCTGACATGTGCAAAAAAGGGGGAAATGGTTGATAAAATGTGTATTTATGTGATGTGATATATCCACTGAGTGATGTGAGAAACATTAAATGGTAAATTAATGTCATATGACCGAGTAATGAGCGAAAATGCAAAAATGCAAAAATGATACCTCTTAATTCATTGCACTGACTTTGTACACAATTATATTTATCCTAAGCCAGTACAGATCTATAGCAGACACATCTGAGCACTTCAACCATACATATCCTTATAGCGGAAGAGAAATTGTGAAAACTGAAAGCAGCTTCATGCTTCTATTTGTATTTCAAATGCAATGATGTATGTGAGAACCGCCAGAGTTCGAAGTAAGTTTTGAGGATTTTGACAAAGTTACTAGACCCCTTTCAAGTTAATAGCAACCGTTATGGAAATAAAATGTTTACCTTTGGTCGAATGTTAGGAAATCATGCTGAAAGTAAAACGAAAATAAAGGTACACAATTATGACAAGTCTTTGTTTGCTGTTTTTTCTTCATGTTTATACCTATTTTGCAATAGGGTAACAGTTAAAGAAAATAAATATTAACACGAACGTCGGGATATCTCCGGAAGTAATCTACACAAAGAAGAGCTTAGTTCAAAAAAAGCGCTAAATCCACGTTTTCATCTTTCGAGAAAAACAGGTATCTTTGCCCAACTGTGTACACATGCCTAGGGGAATATGAAAAAGGAACGTTCCATATTTTTTTTCCCCGTGTAATTTGACCTCAAATGTGAATGTCTAGGTTATTAATGTACTGATATCATTATTATGAAATGTATATTTAACACTTTTTGGAACTAAGCTCTTCATATATTGGTGAAAGAAAAGCAATAATACAAAGATGACAACTTATGATAAATCTTTGTTTGCATTTAAAGGGAAAGTTGAGTTTTGGTAGAGAGGGCGCTAGACTACTTAATTGGTTTGTGAGGTAATGAAAAACTGAGTGTAAAATTTGAAAGAGCATAATATTTAAACAATAAAATCATCTTTGTTTGATCAAAATCGGTTCAGAAACGGCTGAAATATCCATAAATATAACAATTTGTAATAAACCCGGGGCCCCGGGTTTATTAGAGAATTTTGAACCAGCCGTTAAAAATTCAAAAAAAATGCTTCCTCTTTTCAAAAAGTTACAAAATAGGTATTTAAATAGTTGTTGGTTATTTCTCTATCTAATCACTATTTCAACAAAGCATCACATGCACAATATTGTATTCAAAATGGTTGAAACCGATGAGTGTTTAGAGAGCGCCCTCTTACGTTTTAACGGCTCTTTTTGAATGATAACATGATCTTTACTACGTCATTTGTAATTTTGTGTTCCTTTCTAGTTATAACTATTAGTTTGTAATGTAATGATGCAGGTTTTGGTTACTAAAATTCAGTTTCACTAAAACTGTACTCTCCTTACCAGAACTCAACTATCCCTTTAACTTTCATAATATTTATTATAGGAAAAGATTCACACTTATAGAACAAAAATCGTAATATGTGGTCGAACGTTTGGAAATCATCGGTAGTTTTACATCTAATGCTGAAAGCGAAACATAGCAAAACAATGGTTACAAATCCTTATTTATTTGCATTTCAACTTTTATATTCATTTTAGGAAAAGGGTAGTATTTACAGAAGCGAAATGTTTGCAAGTTGTCGAAAATTTGAAAATTCCCTTTTGCTATTTTTTGCACAGTTTCCTGAAACTTGATTCAGAGTACGTTATTCCCCCAAAAAAGTTATGTAGGACTTGAGGTATTGTCAGATTATGCGGCTGTAAATTAACACACATCTTGTGTACCGTTGCTCAGAGTCATGGGCGTCGATCACGGGGAGGGGGGGGGGGGGGGGGGGGAGATATATCCCCCTACCCCACCCCCCCCCCCCCCATATTTGAGGTGGGGGTGGGATGGCCTGTATTATTTCCCCCCCCCCCCAATATTTGGGGGTACGAAATATAAAATAACACTAAAATTAAAACCACATTTTGAAAGTAATAAGTGCCAAAATCCAAAATTCTCAGGGGGCTGCGCCCCCTGGACCCCCACATAAGGGCCATCTGACCCAATCCCATGTACACACTAAAACAGAATTTCTTGCTGTGTGCATACAAATAGAGCTCACTATATATAACTTAAATAGCTAAATATGGGAATCTAATCATTAACAATATCTTTACTTCAGAATATTGAGAATCCAAAAGCTTCAGGGGGCTCTGCCCCCTGGACCTCCTTACTTACTTAGGATTTCTCGCTATGCGCACTAAAATAATATAATTATTTAATAGCTAACTATGGAAATCTAATTATGAATAACATGTTTACTTCAGGATATCGGAAATCCAAAAGCTTCCGGGGGCTCCGCCCCCTGGCCCCCATTGCTATTTGTTGGGGCCAAAGTGCTAACCGAGTGCATTTTTGCACACAATGTCCGATCGCGAAATAGGTGCCATTCGGTTAAAAAATATGTTGTGTCCCCTTAATTCAACCCCCCCCCCCCCTGCCCCTCCACCCACCTGCTGGATTGGTCGCTTTGCTCCCTCGCCGAAGATGGTCGAATTGACGTGTCATCCCCCCCCCCCCCCCCCCCCTAATGGCGAGTTGAAATCGACGCCTATGTACAGAGTGGTTCATGATACTCAAACAAAAGAGAATACGAGTTGGAAGGATGATAGTTCTGGTTAAAGGGATCTGGTAACTTTCTTGACATGTACAAACAGTGATGAACGGTTGATAATTCGTTTTCTGTGATCTTACGATGTCCAGGGAGTGATATATGAAAATTCCATGGTAAGTAAATGTCATAAAACCGAGCAAAAATGCAGAGTAATATTTGCTAATTCATTGCATTTCAATGCACTAATGGAGAATGTAAAATCCGAACTTTTCAATCATAACAACATTATAACAAAAGAGGGATTCGAAAAACCCTAACCTGTACCATGCTTGTATTGGTAATACGAAGACAAGGAGGTTTGTGAGAACTGTAAGAGTTCAAAGGCAGTCTTAAGGATCTTAAGTGTTACTAGATTAGACCGGCAGCTCAGAGGTCTTTTGTGCATCGAAAAGCGTACTGATTGTTGAACATATGAATATTTAGAGGAGAATGTAACAAAACCAACAATATGAGTCTCCTGGGCTGTACCCGGTGGTAAAGAGGTCCTTTGCGCCTCCAAAGTATTCAGTAATCTGTAAGACATATTTGTTAAGTTGCAAGAGGTTTTTGGTATAATCCCCAATTCATCGACGTGTATTTCGTCTTTTAAAACGGCCAATGTAAAATTGTCAGAAGAAGGCCTGATACGGACCACTGATCCTTTTGTAATTGTCTCGCAGGTACCAATCTTAGACACGGTACTTCGCCACAAAATAAACCCCTCAAAAAAAGTTCGGAAACTCAAGTTTGATCGATTATATCTATTTCATTAAGAAATCATAATGGTTATATTTGGTATCACTTGAGAGGGTGTGTATACCTCTTTAAAATGATACCAAATTTGTAAGCATCACGAGCACGAGGTATGTGCAGTATACTTGAGAATGGGGGAAAGTCAGAAGTGAAATGTCACAAAATGCGCCAACAAACTTCAGTTGGAAGGTCTGACAACCATATCACGGTCTCTCTTAAGTTCAAATTCTTTCGACGATGAATATCTTGTCAATGAAGAGATACTGTTGAATATGGTATCAGACAAAAGCCTGTTTAATTATCTTTCCAATGACACCTCACTTGGAATAATTATGAAAGCCGGGTAGGTACAATTAAGGTGAATATTTGGGAGGATCGACAGCAAAATGTAAGCAAAATGCATTTGATTGTGTGAAATTGAAGGCGTTGCATCCAAAAACGACTTTTGTGGGGATATCTTAGTACTTTACTTTACATAATCATTATGAAATTCAACATTATGTTAAAGCGTGTTAATTTGTCAATGAAATAATGCCCCATTCATAGTGGTTATGTGCTTGAGGTGTGTGTAGTACCTCTAAATGTATGGGGCTCAAAATGACACGTTGTTAGGTCGACTTTCTACCGTTTGATACGTGGTAATAAGGGCATACCTACACGGTCGAAGAGGGCGCTAATATGCCAGTTCTGGCCAGTTTGCGTAGGTTTAGAGAAATTTGAAGCATTTTCAATACATCAAGTTTGCGAGTTTCCTGTATTACACACTCACATTCAGCATAATCATTGCAAATGAGACATCATATTAAAGGTAAATTAACGAGCTTTCCGATAGTGCAAAACGTAATGATGATAGAGTTATGCTTAATACAACAATATCTTACCGGAATCTTGAAAGAAGAAGCCATGGTCTTAAATTCATAGCATTTATAGACCCCCATATCCGGTTTTACTGCACACACCCCAATAGCATAATTATTACAGGTGAGACATGATTTTAAAGAAAAATAAACACGCTTTCACATGATACTAAATTTACTGATGATTATGCAATTTACAACCCTAAAACATCCCTCCAATAGTCGTTTTTCGATGCAACGCCTTCAATTTCACAAAAAGAAATGCATTTTGCAACATTTCCCTTTCGGCCCTCCCCATATTCAGCTGTACCATACTTAATCTGTTAATAAAGTTGTTACGGACATAACCGTATTGAAAAGATAGACACATAGGCTTTAAAATGATACCAAATTTGATAAGTTTAAATCATTTGAACACGCTACAATCTTCGATACAACCTGAACATTAAAAAATACGGCACAAGAGTCAAATTTCCCAACTGAATACTTTCGGCCCGTTTTGCGACATTTGACTTCTGACCGTCCTCCATTCTGAAACGCACTGCGTATTCCCTGATTTGAAATGAATGACAAATAATGTACCATTTTAAAGGGAAATCATCATGCATTGCAATGACACTAAAAGGAACAAATACAATTTGACAATAAAAGATATACAATCGATCAAAGTTGAGTTTCCGAACTTTTTTTGAGGGGTTTAGAAGCATCGCACAAACCCAAGGGGCCAAACTTTGGAGGCGCAAAGGACTTCTTTTCCACCAGGAACACCCCGGGAGACTCATATTGTTGGTTTTGTTACATTCTCCTCTAAATATTCATATGTTAAACAATCAGTACGCTTTTCGATGCACAAAAGACCTCTGAGCTGCCGGTCTAGATCCCTTTAAGATGAAGTTTCATTTGTTGAGAGAGATAGAGAATTGATCTAGGACACGTATATGAGGTGAAATCCTTTGAATGAAAGAATTCGGTACCATACCATGGACATATCAGATTCAGATCACTCCAATACACATTTTATTAATCACTCATCACTTTTTGCACTAGGCAATAAAGTTACTAGATCCCTTTAAAGGAGAATTCCGGACGAGTTTTTTAAAAAGTACAGTATACCGTAGAGGCGTAGAACACCATCGTCAAGCACCCCCAAGCACCTATACGCATCTTGCTTTTAAAGACGTTTCCATGAGATTAACCTCCATTATTATCCTCATGAATATTCCTCACCATTATTTGCATACTTGATTAAAGTTTCCCGTTTGGACAGAGAGCGGGCGCTCTTTAAAAGCAAGATGCATATTGGTGCTTGGGGGTGCTTGACGATGGTGTTCTACGGTATTGGAAATAAATCTATGGATGTGCTTGAATATTTTCAGGATTTGACTCTCTTTGGTTGATTTCTTAGAGACTTTTCTAATGTCATTAACTCTGAGGAAATAATTAAATTTACTGCACACAATCATGAGACCCTTACGTAGCACCCTCACTTTGCTCAATTTCTTGAGTAGGCTTGAATCCGGTGCCACTGCATTGTGATCACTGCATGTGTCATTCATAATAGCCGGCCATGCAGAGCCAGGAAATTCAATAACCACGTTTACAGGACTTTGTGTCTATTCAAATTCCAATGAAAGCCAAACGTGTTACAATTTCGGGCAGGCAAGTATTTTCAAACGGTTCAACAATGCAGTAATGCTCAAAGGCACGGTTGAGTGGCGCATCGTGGACTAAACTATTCATGATCGAGCATTGTATTGGTCCGATCAAAAGAACACATTCGCTGCAGTGTAAAAACATAGATAGGCGCATAGTGAGGGTCGCACGTCACAAATTGGTGCATTGTGGGATAGAACAAGCTCGCTCGCGAATTTGTGTCATTAGAATTTCAAAGCCAATTATAAGAACCCACAATCATACTTTTTTCACACCAAATTGTGTTTATTGACCTAGAATATCTGTCTTTCAATCATTAGAAGCTTGAAATCGTGTGGAAGTCCACTTTAATACATTAGGCCCGGATTCACAAAGGAGGGTTGAAGGAGGTGTGTGCAAACCATGTATTATCCATGGTCTACATCTATTGAGTGTTGCTCGTATACAAGTAAAACAATTTATAATTTCTAATGACATGACTGTTAGTGCTTGCTAACCAGAAAATATCACCATGTGAGAAGACAAACATTTATTTGGTGCATTTTGTAAATGTGTACCATCAACATTGTTAACAAGCAAGTAAGGCGTTTACATTCTTTCTCCATCAGCTTACAAATGGCACTCCATACATGTAGACCATGTATAAACCATGGTTTATACAAATCTCCTACATACCTGCTTTGTGAATCCGGGCCACATTGTTTGTATTTATTTTCCATTAAAATCATTGTGGGCCTAATATTCAGGCCAACAAACCCTCGTCGAACAATAATTTATGTGAGCGTGCGCGCGCGCGCGCGTGTGTGTGTGCGTGTGCGTGTGTGTGTGTGTGTGTGTGTGTGTGTGTGTGTGTGTGTGTGTGTGTGTGTGTGTGTGTGTGTGTGTGCGTGTGCGTGTGCGTGTGTGTGTGTGTGTGTGTGTGTGTGTGTGTGTGGGTGTGTCTGTGTCTATCCTTCATTGAGTAATTATAACAATTATAATATAATTAATATGAATTAATATAATTATTTTCCTTAAACCAAATCAGATTCAATTATCTACACAAAAGTACCAATACACATTATGTCAATTGTATAATACATTTGTATACTGTACATAATCATTTTTAGTAAAATTAAGTCCTGTATCAATACATTATTTATATAATTCACGGTATTGAATATTCAGTATTCGTTGCATATACCATGTTTACAGTTAAACTAGCGTAAGACAAGAATACCACGTTATCAAGTACATGCACAAACATATATTTATATTAATGATAAAGACTATTGAAGTTGCAAACAAAAGCACATGCGAACCGAATGTATCTTAAACGAAGAGCGTATATATGCAAATTCACTACTCTAATAATTCAAATCATGATCGTAGATAACTATTCCATACTAATACATCATTTCAAGCCGTTAATTTGTCCCATATTTGATTTTGTTAAACTTAAATCATCAACGATTAATAGAACGATCCTAAACAAATCATAACCGTCACCAAAGCCCCACTGTACGTATCGCGGGGAAATTACCGTAGGCCAATCTACTAAGTAAAACCATACATGAAATACCAATATATGAGTTTCTTATTTTCTTCATTTTTGCTCGCTAAACAATACATATGAAAATAAAAAATAATATGCAAATCATTAGCGTTGAACTAACCTCAAATATGGTGGTATAGTGTGACTAAATCTTTATCAACATAATTAGTTCTTTCTCACGAGGCCCCTACAGACCCCCGTTTAGTAAGCACAGGCACTACATAAACAGACACAACGTGATAGTACAATTAATTTACCTCGTTTACTTCTCAATTCTTACTTGATGACTTGACATAAGAAACGAGATTCCTTTTACTAAAAAATAAAAGAGAGAGAGACCAGTTTGTACGGGCCTAGAAATCGAATTTTGCGAAGATGCCATTCAATTGTCTGAGCTTTGCAGTAATCAAGTTCAAAATGCAAATGTTGATGCAAATGGACGCCGTTATTTCACAATGCGTAATTGTGCGCGTAAAATGCATGGAGTACAAAAGTCATTTTTGTGCGTTAAGCGTGCACACCCAATCACGTTATGCTGCAATAACGTCACGTCATTCGAGCAGCGCAGACGAATTCATTAGCATATTTAAACACAAATTATACGCGCTTACGAGGTTATTCATGTATTCATTTGTGTGGAGATCAATCAATGAGGCTTGCGAATATTCGACATGTAATATGAATAATTCAGTTGGGCTTGTAGTATTTCTACATTGTTTTTATGTGTGTAGCATTTTTGAACAGCGCCCTCTACACCGCACGCATGACAACCTTTAGTCCGTGCCGGGGCGCTGAATGAGTGGTATTGCCTCAGATGATGGGTGATTACTAGCAGTTCCTCCTGGTACATCCATCTCACTGTCTGATTTTCCAGCGGAGATCCTGGAGAGTAAAGCGTAAGAATGAGTGTGAACTAATTTGTATGATTAGGGGATTTTCAATCTCACGTCCACTGTTGTGGACTGGGACATGATGACGTCATGGATTAAGTCAGTGCGATTACAATTTAATCTTAAAAACCGGTAATTAATGTTTTTAAAAAAAATATACATATCCTGAAGGGTAGCCTATTCCATCAATATGGCGATGCTGAGAATAATTCCTTATTACCATAAGGTACACGTGATATATGTATTTATATTAGTCCATAATATCACTACGATTACTCAAAGTGTTGTTGATTTGACAACATTAATGGAGAATCTTTCACCACAAAAACAATTCTGAGAACTGTCCAGTTGTCGCCACAACTTTGATTTTGTCAAGTCACGTGGTTTTGATTTGTGGGCTCTGTATAGCCAAAGCCACAGGCTTCCAATGTATCCGCCACCTGGACCCAACCCGAAGAGGCTCGCGCTAACTTGATCCAGAGAGGTGGTCTTCCCACCTCTCTGCTTGATCGTAGTTTGGAGCCGCAATTGTCAACCGGGCCGCGATATTTTTTCCCTACGAACTTTTTGTCAGATTTCAGACTTTAGTGAAAACTCTGCATGATATATTTACTAAATGAACCGCTACTCACCATGTATTATGGCTATAGAAAAGAAGAGTCATAAGAGAGGATTCGAGCCCATTATACCAAGCGTTGAAGTCCACAGCGTGACCAATATGCCACGTAAACCGTCGATGGTCTGTATGGTCTCATTGTAAATATAACCCCTCAAACTCACCCAAACCTTAAGCCTAGTTATGAATATTCATGAGTAGCCCACATCTCTGCTTATGAATAATTCATTAGGACAACAAAATTCGTAGGACAACAAATTTTGCAACCGGGCTCCATACCAACCCCTTTATAAAATTCCAGGCTATGCCACACTGTTCTCACCTGTTGATCCACCAGTTCTCCAGCACAGTGGAGATCATGACAGTGGCAGCAACCAGAAGGCTAAACAGAGTTAAGAAGGAAGTGGTAGCAGCGAATCCAAAGTGCTTAAAGAGGTAACCGCCGGGTACGAGTGGCCCTATAATATACCTAGGGGTTTAGCGAAAAAATACGATCAAACTTGATAAGGTATGTTTAATGGGTAATGTTTCGTACAACAGACAATGACTTTATAATGTTATGATTATCATCATTCCCAACCCCTCGTTTTAACACGAAAGTAAGACTCCATATGGTTGAACATGATATTCAATTTAGTTATGGCCACCACGACCAAATTCTGACTCATTCTCATAGCAATTCCGTAAGTGTAATTCTCCTTCTGTCAAGCCTGTCTCCTTCAATCCTTGAGATTTCTGCAGATACTGGTATACCTGTGTGTGTGCAGACACAGGTCCTAAGTGCGCGGGTCCTTATTTACTAAGTGCAATTACAAATCTAGTATGGTGATTACTTGATTCCTTTCGTTAATGTAGATGGCGACGGAAGGCCTCTACAGATGGCACCGGGTAAACCTCTAAGGGAAAGGCATTCCACTGTCGAATTGTACGTTGAAAGTACGACTGCTGATGTTGATCAGTTCTGGAAAGTGGGATCATGTAGCAGAGCAGTCGTGTGGCTCTTGTCGTTCATGCTGAAAACACTGTTCGGTGTTGAAGTCCTCCAGAGAAGAATGCATATGGTACAGCAAGGTAGGCCTTTAGGTGTTGTGGTAGCGAACGTCTCGTCCCGAACTTAACAAATATTCCTTTTACGATTTAATTTAAAAGCGTCTATAGACGCCTTTGACCGTAAACAATAGTATCAGAGCTCGGATACTTCACTGGAACGATCGGGATACAATCAGACATTTATTTTACCCGTTTTCTTTAGGTAAATATTATTCTTTTCTATGGAAATCTTACATATTATTTTGAAATCAGTCTGAAATGTAACTTTATATATTAAAATATATATATATATATATACAATTAATGGATCTCTTTAACTATTTTATATAATTCAGATGAACATTTTACGAAACTACTTACCCTATCGCGAGGGAGCTGTTGATAAGTCCAGACACAACACCCTGTGTTGCTAGATTTGTTGGCATACCGTGTCGGCTGAAATGTCAGGCAATTATAAAAGTGACACATTTGACAAATTATATTCATAATGATTATTGTAACTTAATAAAGTTAACATCGGCACAGAAATCAATTACCATTAACAGTTACACTCCTGCAATTAATTAAATATAAATTGTTATTATCATGAATCATCATTATTGTTATACTTATTATTTGTATTATGTTATATGTTATTATGATTATAATTACTAGTATTAAAGGGATCTAGTAAAATTTTCCAAATCCTCCAAACTTACTTGGAACTATAGTGGTCCTCTCATACCTGTATTCATGTAACGGCTCTTTTTAAAAATGATAACAGGCTTTTTACTAAGTCATTTGTAATTTTGGGCATGGTGGAGTTATAACTATTATTTTGTAATGTGATGGTGTCAGTTTTGGTTACTAAAATTCAGTTTGACCAAAACTGTACTCAACTATCCCTTTAAGCTAGACTAACAAAGACAGAAGATACATGTAATCAGTTATACCAGTCTCTGGAAATTGACGATCACTACCGACTACGGTGGTTGTCATGCACCCCCTCAGATTGTTTCAATAAACATCCAGACAATGCACACGGATACTTGACATTCTAATGAAATGGCTTACCACGTTAACTGTAAAATTCTGCCCTTTTGGTCGTAAACTGACAAGGACTTAGTATTACTGGTGGCTTGTTAAACTATTATTTTGGAATGTTAGCCTGAGGAGAAACGATTAGCTCATCTCTGGTGGTGCACGGCAACCACCAAAGTACAAGTGAAATTACAGCGGTGTGGACTGTGGAGTGGTATTACTGGTTATTGATTCTTTAGTCTTTGTAGTCGAGCTTGAGTTGCTCAATTTAGTAGGATGTCGGCCCATATGTGAACTTACACGGACGTACGGAACACGTCGCACACGCACCCAGAAAATGAGCTACCGCTTGCTGCTCCAAATACGGCCAAACTCACAATAAGTAGCCACAAAGGTCTAGATAAAACAGATGTATACAGATGAATAAAAAGATGAGTACCAAATTAGTAATGTCATATTGATTTGTTATAACATTGGAATGCCCGCTTACTGGCATTGATAAGTGCACAATCCCTGTCAATTCTAGTCGTATATTTCCTAATGGGTATCACTAATAATGGGAATAATCGACGTAAGTGAAACTACTATCAACTGTTTTGACTGACCGTTGGAGGCCTTCTTGTTTTCCGACGGTACCGCATGAATTGTCATCTGAGCAATAAACGGTTAAATCAGATTGAAGCAAGAGAGAAGAGCCGAAGGGCGTGTGTGTGTGTGTGTGTGTGTGTGTGTGTGTGTGTGTGTGTGTGTGTGTGTGTGTGTGTGTGTGTGTGTGTGAGTATGTGTTTGTGTGTGTGTGTGTGTGTGTGTGTGTGTGAGTGTGTGTGTGTGTGTGTGTAAATGTGTTGAACGTTCTATCACTCCGTATCGCTCCTAAGCACCGAAATGGCATCTGCTGATCAAAAGAAAGCTCCCAGAAAGGCACCGACCCACCCTCCAGCTGCGTCGATGGTCGCTTCTGCGATCGGCGACTTGAAGGAACGCAACGGCTCCTCGCTCCAGGCCATCAAGAAATACATTGCTGCTAACTACAACGTCGATATCGATCGCCAGACACCGTTCATCAAGCGCGCACTGAAGGACGGCGTCGAGAAGGGAAAGTTTGTCCAGACCAAGGGAAAGGGGGCAAAAAGAAAAAAAAGAAAGAAAACAAAAGGTGTGTGTGTTTAATTTCAAGGAATTAAATTTGGGGATCATGAAGTTAAACAAGTAATGGATGCCGATGATATTACAATATTTGTTAAAGATTTAAAATCTATAAAAAGATTACAAAAGATTTTTGAAGATTTTGAGAAAATTAGTGGACTTAAGGTTAATAAGGAAAAACAACTTTTTTTGGATGGGTTGTGATACTGAAATACCAGGGGAACCCACCTTTGGAAATTTAGTTCATGAAATAAAGATTTTGGGTGTGTATTATACACGTAACAAATTACGGAAAGATGATTTGAACTATTAAGTAAGATAAAACGTTTATTAGGGTGGTGGAAGCAAAGGGATTTAACAATGATGGGCAAAATTCAGTTATTAAAAACGTATGCACTTTCAAAATTAAATTTTGTTTCTTCTTTAATTTCGGTACCTCGGTGGGTTTATGAGGAAGTTGATAAACTCTCATTTGATTTTTTGTGGAATGGTAAGGATCGAATTAAGAGAAATTTTTTAAATCAGAATTATGAATTTGGAGGACTTAGAATGAATAATTTTGAACTTTTTGTAAAAACTAAAGGAATAATGTGGCTTAAACGTCTTTTGTATGGGGATAAGCATTTAGGATGGAAGGTTTATTTTGATTATTGTTGTAGATCAGTAGGAGGAAGGTTTGTGTTTTTATGTGACTATGATATTCATAAGATGGATTTAAAAGAAGTTCCGCCCTTCTATGTAGACATTTTGAAAGTCTGGCAAGATATAGAAAATTGTAAACACTTTGAAAATGAAAAAATGAATCCCATTGTTTTTAATAATAGACATGTGTGCTTAAGAAATAGAATGATTTTTGATAAAGATTTATTACAACGAGGTATAAGCAAGGTGTCTGATATAATTTTGAATGGTAGTTTGAGATCTGTTGCTCACTTGTTAGGCTTGGGAATAAAAGGAGAAGGATTATTAAAGATTCATGATATTTTTGGTGCATTGCCTCTTCAATGGAAATATGGTAAAGCTATGAATGACTTTATTCAAGTAGATATTCGAACATTTGAAATTAGATTAAAAGTTTCGGGATATAAAGGAATGTTAATTGATTTAAAATCTAGGCATATGTATGAATATTAAGTACACAATCTTCAAAAGGAATATAATTTGTGTATTGGGGATGGACATACTAATTTTGATTATAGTAATGAAGAATTGAAGAATATATTTTTAAGAATAAAGAGTGCAGTTTTGGGGGGTAAGTTGAGAGAATTTCAATATAAATTATTGCATAGGGCATTATATACAAAATAACATTTATTTAGGTTTGGATTTGTTATTGATAATCTATGCTCTTTTTGTAAAAATGAGATTGAGACATATTCACATTTATTTGTTAAATGCTTATATGTACAAAGGTTTTGGTTAGATATAATAGAGTATTTTGATTTGATTGAAATTAGGAATGTTGATTGGAAAATAAATGTTATAGGATTGGCAGGTAGATCGTATAGAGTTAAGTATTGTAACTCTATTTTGTTTTAATATATACTATTTACTCTTTTAGAACAAAAGGTGTACTTTCTTCTGTACGGAAAGTACAGAAAATAATTTTATAGGATTGGCAGGTAGATCGTATAGAGTTAAGTATTGTAACTCTATTTTTTTTTATATACTATTTACTCTTTTAGAACAAAAGGTGTACTTCCTTCTGTACGGAAAGTACAGAAAATAATTTTGGATTATGAAGAAGAAGAAAAAAAAAGTTGCTATTAAAAACGGTAAATTAGGGGTTCACTTACAAAAATGGGAACACCATAAAATACATGTAATATGATTAATTTTATTGTGTTAGTATTATAGGGAATATGTTAATTATTATTAAGGTTTTGGGTCTCTTCTCTCTTTAGTTGAATGTGACAGCTTTCTATAATGTTAATTAATTACTCTTTAGGTTGAAATCAAAACGAGCAGATATACTGGAATGGGTGTCTGAGGTATGTGTGTGACTGCGGTGTGATCGGTGGTTGGGTGGGGATGTTTGTTTGTTTTTTTTTTTCTTTCTTGGGCTAAAGGGGGGGGGGGGGGGGGCAAAGGAGCATGTTTTAGTACCTTTTTTATCTTTAGTAATATAACCTCCATTATGTTTATTCCATGAAGTCAGGACATTGAATATACAGTTGATTTGTAATTGTTTATGTATGTAATGTTACCATTTCTACTTTCGTTCATTATAGTTGTATGTATATTTTGTTTAGTATGTGTATTCAATTGTAAATGTTATATTTGGAGGAATAAAAATCACTTTAAAAAAATATAAAAAAAAGTGTGTGGGGGGGGGGGGGGGGGGTGAAGTTGAGGTGATTAGAGGGTGCTATAGTATCCCAACACACTATTGACAAATATCGAACCGTTCATTTCAGAGCTGTATAACCCCGTGTTCACACACACAAATTTCATCGTATAGCTAGTCAGGAGCGGATTTTTAAGTCAGCTCCTGACTAGCTATACGACGGAAATTGTCGGAAATTGTCGGAAATTGTGTGTCTGAACGCTCACTAACAAAAATTGTTTGTGTGTGAACACGCTGTAATATACACAGAGTTTGGCCATTTTGGTTTCAGGCGAATGATATACAGCTCTGCTCCATGTGTACTAAGGGCGTCCTCATGTGATAACGTCTGATTATTAGCAGTAAACGAACACTATATGGTTAAATTGTATTTACATTACTCGGTTTCGGCATGCTATAGGCATTCAAATAAAATACATCAAATTTAAATTTAAATCTGCTAATAGGGTTTCTCATAACGTCTGCAAACATGTTGAAATGAAAAGTCCCAATTTGGTTCAGGTTTACAGTGTTAAAAAATGAAGAAATTACATACACTAACACACATTATGATGTACTGTAATGTGTTTGCTAACTTATAAAGGGATGGCCAACATCGAAAAAGTGGCTTCCTTAAGGACTTAGGTTGCCAGATCTCCACAACAAGTTTAAACCAATTTTATTTGCAAGTATTAGACCAGCAGCTCAGAGGTCTTTTGTGCATCGAAAAGCGTACTGATTGTTGAACATATGAATATTTAGAGGAGAATGTAACAAAACCAACAATATGAGTCTCCCGGGCTGTACCTGGTGGGAAAGAAGTCCTTTGCGCCTCCAAAGTTTGACCCCTGGGGATTGTCCGATGCTTCTTTTTGTTTGCGAATTTATACTGTGTTCAACATCGCTCGCTACGGGGAAAGCGAAATAGCGGGGACACCTATTACAAAAGAATCGCTGATGCGGATCTGCAAATTTCGGAACATTTTACTTTGCCTGTTTTAAAAGACGAAATACACGTCGATGCATTGGGGATTATATCCATAACCTTTTGCAACTTAACAAATATGTCTTACAGATTATAGAATACATAATGATAGCACGTTTGCATATGCCAAAGGCCATATAAATACCTTTGAATGAACCCCATCACCAAAACAACATCAGACATGGCTTCCACTTACAAATGAATTTCACACATTAAAACAACACCCGTGTATAAATATACAGGGATGAAAACTAAAGTAAATAGCCGAATGCAGAGGAACCAATATATGAGCGCATGGCATAGCGACGGAGGGGGGGGGGGGGGGGGGGGGGGTTGACAAATGTGGTGACAATAGAGAAATGTATCAATAGAGCCTTTACTCTGTGCAGTCATGTTCAGAGTGGCAGATGGTTGTCATGGGAAATCTTTTGTTCTTTTTGATGAGAACAATTTTACAGCCATCGCATCAAGGAATTTATAATCGATGTAACAAGTAACCATTCAGTCCTTTCAATTCGATGAATACACGTCTTTCTCACTTGACCGTAGTATTGCACATGCGCAAAACGCAACTGTGAACTGGTGTATACAGTATTGACCTCTACATGCAGCTTGGATGCCATTACACACATATAATTGCCCTTGTCTGACTTTGTGCAGCGATTTTGTTTTTCACTCTACGTACATGACGTAGGGAAATGTGGAAGCTCCGCTTTTTAAAACATAACTTTTGCGAGTCGACTTTCAATATTCAGAGGCATCTGCAGGGTAATTTAACGGATGACATTTGTATCTAATATATATTCTGTAATCTGTAAGACATAGGATTTAGTGCCTTTTGGTTGAAAGCTCTTCAATTTTGTTATGTTGCAAGAGGTTTTAGGTATAATCCCCAATTCATCGACGTGTATTTCGTCTTTTAAAACGGCCAACGTAAAATTTCACGAAGAAGGCCTGATACGGACCACTGATCCTTTTGTAATTGTCTCGCTTACCCCGCAGGTACCGATGTTAGACACGGTACTTCGCAACAAAATAGAAGCATCGCACAAACCCCAGGGGCCAAACTTTGGAGGCGCAAAGGACCCCTTTACCACCGGGTACAGCCCAGGAGACTCATATTTTTGGTTTTGTTACATTCTCCTCTAAATATTCATATGTTCAACAATCAGTACGCTTTTCGATGCACAAAAGACCTCTGAGCTGCCGGTCTATATCTTTAATGAGACAAATTAATTCAGAGGTCTACCTCAACGAACACCTCCAAATCCAAGATGGCGTCCAAAGAAGTAGCCGTTTTGACTTGCTATAGACAATTGGCGAGATTTCCCAAACATCACCTGAAATAAGCATGATTTTGCAATCATATTAAAGACAATACAATTTCCTATAATCTGATACCAAACACAATGGGTATCAGGAAATGTAACACGGTCATTTTTAGCACCAAACTCAAATTTTAGGCCTTTTTTCCCCAAAATATTAAATTATTGATTTACATAATTCAGCATATATCAATAATTACGCTGGGAGTTGAATAAATACTTTTCAGAAAACTGTCCAGTTATATCAGCAATACTCTGTAAAAATGTGTTAACCGTATCTGAACAAAAAGTTATGATAACTGGAAGTCAGCATTTGATATCGACAAATACAGCAAATTTGTACGATTTCGAACACTATACAGGGTGCCCCAATAAATGTAATTCTTGTTTACGGACTTTATTCAAGAAATGCTCCTAAATAATGACATTGTTTATACCCTTTTTAAGCAAAACCTTCAGTTTTCTTATTTTATGTCATAAATATGCCGCCATCGGTTTGCAATACACAAACATCGGAAATTTCACTGCAATTAATAAATCCATCATGCAAAGTGCACTATTTAGTGTAATATTCGAATGGGAGGCGCTCGTCCTTTACAGTTGGATCGCCCATATTAACTAGATAATTATGTTTATAACATGATTATTATTCGGAACACCACAGTTAGCTAGACTTTTTCAGGGTTCGATGAAAACTTTGAATAGGCTATTAGGTTTATCGTAGAATAACTTTTTGTACCACCGTGTACATTTGTAACCATAGTAACAACAACAATAAAAATACAATAAATCATATATCTGGCTACTAGAAGCCGCATTATGCACACTAATTTTCGCGTGAAATCACTTGTGAAATAACACCCTTTACCTGCCATTTTAAAGTTTTTAAAAAAATATTTGTTGATTTGGTATATTTTTGTCTATAATCGGCTGTTGTTACCATGGTTACACGAGTACAGTGTAGTGCACAAAAACTAAACATTCGGCTTGCTGAGGCTTTTCGGTGTTGTACATATTAGTTTAGCAATTGAGTTTGTTTTGTTTTAAAGGGGCTTAGTAACATTGTCCCCCGGGGGGGGGGGTACTCAGATTATAGTCGGACGGGGGTGTGCGGCTGAGACCTCCAAACCCATACCCACATCTAAGGGTCCTTTTGCGAAAAATGGACCCATGTCTAAGGATTTGTTTTCGCCTGCGGCGCATGTTTTGGGTGTATTTCCCGCAAATTTTGTGGTTTTAAGTTAGCGAGCGTAGCGAGCTTGAAAAATTTGGCAATTTCACATCGGCAAATCCAAAAATCCCGTATAAAAAAGGGGAAATATGAAAAAAGGGACCCATGTCTAAGGATTTTTTTTAATAAAAAGGGGACCCATGTCTAAGGATCTTTCTTGAAAAAGTCACCCTTCCCAGCGGCACATCCCCGTATACCCAATTACGTGAGTACCCCCCCCCCCCCCCGGGCATTGTCCAAATCCTCAAAATAAAATGTTAATTCTAGCGGTTCCCTCATACCTTATTGTATTCGTATTAACAATAAAATCATGGGCATGATGGGACAGGTTTCGGATTTTCAAATTTGCCTTTCGTTACAAAGATATGTATGATCGAAGTATTCAGATAAGGAAAAGTCCCCCGGACAAAGTGAGTGCAGTGAGTTAATGAATATCACTTTGCATTTTCGCTCATTTCTTGGCCATGCAATGTCCATTTGACTTGAAATTTTCACACAATATCCCGTGGACATATGAGATAACAACACTATACATTGCATCAACCATTCATCACTTTTTGCACACGTCAACAAAGTTACTAGATCCCTTTAAAACTGAGTCAGACAATTTGTATAGACCTTTAAAAGAAGACTTTATTGACGAATTAAAAAAAAATATGTTGTTCTGTATACCCTCAAAGGTTGATCTCCACAAAAATGTCAAATGTATAACCTCCAATAAATTATGCATTTATTTTTCAAAAGTACCATAAGCATGTTGACACTCGCTCACTTCTTTGATTGAATGACAACATATTTAAAAGTTGACATTTTCATGGACTAATTTATACAATAATCGAACGCCCTAATACTTGTTTGTATAATATTTTGATGACACTGGTCATTGAAATGAAAATGTATGATTTTAAGCGCCACAAAAATTGGCTTTTTCTATGCCTGTGTCCGCTCCGTTTGGCTCGCCATTGACTTTGTACATGTGTGACGTCACGCGCGTTTTCTGTCAATTACGTGCAAAGTCAATTACTGAGCGGTATCCAGCACACATAGCAACCACACAAGCCTCCCTTATTTCATTCTTTATCGATGTTTCCGTCATTATTTGTTATAAACGATACTTACTATTGTCGTGCTGAAATCCTGAGCTACCACGCCGTGATTTGATTCGGCCCCTAAAATCAATATGTGATATTTCCGACACAAATCAAAAGATGGTCTAAAAAAGTAACGCAAATTCCTAAATACAAGACATCCGCGTGCTTCATTCATCTTGGGGCAAAGAATTGTCTTTTTTCCCCCTTTAAATTTCACGTAATGACTTCAAATTTGGGGGTTACATTCCGAAAATAGAGAAGATTGCGCATACGCTTGCAGCGCGCGCATACTGCGCGCAGTAAGGAAGTAGGTCGATTTTCAGGGGTGAATGTTGTGCACAATCTGCCTCGGGATAAAAGGGCGCGCGGATGCCAAAACTTGTATGGTTCCTGTTTTTGTGTTTAAATTATGCTAATGAACTCATCTGCTCGGATGTCGTGACGTCATTGAAGGCAACCTATGATTGTGTGCGCGCTTTACGTACGGGCATGACCTTTGTACTCTGTTGTTCGCGCACAATTACCCATTGTCAACTGCTGTACCGTATCGATCGTGAATACGCCAAAGCTCGGACAAGCATGACAAGGATGTATTCGAAACATTCGATTTCTTGGATCCCTTTTTTTAAAGTAAACAAATCTCGTTTGTTAGTTCAATTGATGTTAACTAAGAATTGCGAAGTAAACCAGGTAAATTACTTTCTCTCACGTTTTATGTCTGTTTATGTGCTCCATAAACGGAGGTCTATGAGGGCACGTGCGGAGTTACCAATTTTGTCGTAATTTGCTAAAGATTGTATGATGTATACCACCACATTTCGGGTACTTTATGATATTGCGGATATTATTTGTAATGTTCTTGTCTATTTTTGTAGCGAGCAAATACGAAGAAAATAATGAATTAATATATTTATATTTCATGTATGGTTTTGCTTAGTAGATTGGCCTACGGTGATTTTCACGAGAAACGTATAGTTTGGCATTAGTGACGTATTGGATTTTGAGGATCGTTCCATTACTCGTTGATTATTTATGTTTAAAAAAATCAAATATGGGAAAAGTTAAAGGTTTCAAATGATCTATTTGTACGGATAGGTTTTCTAAAATCAAGATTTTAATTATCAAAGTATAGATTTCGCCAATAAAGTCTTCTTTTAAAGTTCGTTCTCTCCCCAGATCCGAGGTTCTGAAGAAGAAGACTCCCAACCAGAACTCCACTGTTGTCACACCCCTAGTGACCACCTTTCATCCCAACTTACCTCCCCTCCGTCGCATATTGACTAACAATCACCACATTCTTCACACTTCTGATCGCCTCCAACAGGCTGTCCCTGATGCCCCCATCCTACAGACGCCCTCGCAACCTCAATGACCACATTGTTCGAGCTGAACTTCCCACCCCCAATAACAACCCCTCTCCCATACAGCAAGGCACCTTTAAGTGCACCGCCGACAGATGCATTGTGTGTCAGGTACATATCCATCAGGATGATACCTTCACCAGCCACTCCAACAACATCTCTCACCATACCAAGGGCCACATCACATGCACCACCACCAATGTTGTATATCTTATCACGTGCAGAGTCTGTGGCATGCAGTACGGAGGCGAAACCAGGAACACCCTCAAGAGACGCTTTTACGGACACAGATCCACCATCCACACCTCGAAACATGACGCCCCAGTCGGCAACCACTTCAACCTACCTAATCACTCCATTTCTGACATGATTCTACAGGGAATAGAATCTCTAGGTAACCGCCCGGTCACACTCCGCTCCAGCAGAGAGAAGTATTGGATAAGACGTCTCTGCACCATTCATCCCCGTGGTCTCAACATCCAAGAAGGCAGTGATTAACCTTTGCATCTCTCCCCTTCATCGTCTGCACCACCATTTGTTTGTTTTCACCCCCATATCGTTACTTTACTTTGTTCCACATACTATTCATATTCTTATTTCCCATTTTATTTTCCCCATATATTCATTTTAGTTTCCTTTGAGATTACATTATATACACTGTCACCATTCATACACATAATCATGTTAGTTTATTAATATGTTATACTTTTTGCATTTAATTTCTCTCTATAGGTACACTGTCCATAGACATGGGCTTATTCATATACATCCACATTCTCATCATGCATAGTTCCACCTCTATTTTGATCATATTGTTCCACCTTCCCTCTGATTACCTACCTATTTAGGCTTGATACTTGAAGAAAGGCTTCCTTTTGTTCACTATCTCTTTTACACTCCCTGTCCCATTCATTTGTCCATGTTGCTTCCCTACATATCATCACCTACTGGGTCCTCATCCTTTTCACTCTCTCCTTTGAACTCGCCTATCCTATTCATCCGATCCTGCAACACACTTCACTTCACTTTCTTTGTCCTAATCCTCTAGCTCCCATCCCCTACACTCATAATCCCCTCTATTGTTCCTCCCCTCTCAGTGCCCCAGTGCACCTCATCAACTGTCTTTTGTTCACGTGTCTCTTTCCATTTCTTGATTTATTTCTTTGATCCTCCCTACCTCTATTCTTCTCTAAGCCTTACACTCTCATCACATTTTCTTTGACTGCAGTCACTTAAGGACCCTCCCATGCCTATTTGACCTGATTGGTCAAGCAGTCCTGACACTCACCCACTCCCAGTTGCTTTCATTGTTTTGTGTCTCCGCCTCCTTTCCTCTTTCCAGCCCCCCTTCCATACATGTGTTTATGTTGGTATATATTCTGTGTTTTTTCTGTAGTAACTGTCATTTGTGCCCTGACGAAGATTCTGCTAGGATCGAAAGCTAGGCTGTATACGACTCTCATTTTACCACATTGGCGATTTTTTAGTAGACAAGCAGTTTTCAGCAGTATTTTCCATATTTAAGGTCTCCAGGTACATGTAATAAGATATGAAGGGCATGAAGGGTGCATACCTTGCGATCAAGATGGTGTTCGAATCTAGATACGCTCTGCACATATTACATATGTCCCACATATTGTGTACTTCAGTAAGACACTAATTATTCAAGATAATGAACATGATCTTGACAATGTTTTAAACACATCATTGACACCCAGTATGATTCGAATTCACAATATGCATGGCATGCGCGTCAGTATGCAGCTGACTGGAATGCTCCATGTGGAGTGGAATTAAGTTAATTTGTAGCGCTTGATTTATGATAAATGCAGTTAAACAAATACAAGACAGACACGACATCTACACGGACTACATAATGATGGTGGAATATTCATCATATTACAAGAAATGTTTTTTTTTTTATTGGTTCATAACTGGAATTGAAGGTGTCCCGAGATTGACGCAATAATTTTTAAATACAAATCCTATAATTAAGATTACACATTTTTGAGACACCCTGTATAGCATGATAATTCATGCAAAACTACCCGTTTTGTCGATATCAAATGCTGACTTCCAAGAACTATAACTTTTTGTTCAGATACGGTACACACTTGAAATTTGTAGAGAGTATTGTTGATATAATTGGACAGTTTTCTGAAAGTATTAATTCAACTGCTAATACAATAATTGATTTATGCGTAATTATGTAAATCTATAATTTCATATTTTGGGGGGAAAATGCCTAAAATTTGAGTTTGGGGCTCAAAATGACGGTGTTACATATCCTGAACACGGTGTTTGGTATCAGATTATAGGAAATGTTATTGTCTTTAATCTGCAGAATAATGTTGAAATGAGATGTCGTTTGGGAAATCTCGCCAATTATCTATAGCAATACAAAACTGCTGCTTTTTTGGACGCCATCTTGGATTTGGAGGTGTTCGGAACAAATTTTTTGAGGTAGACCTCTGAATTATGTTGTCTCATTAAAAATACTTGCAATTAAAATCGGTTTAAACTTGTTGTGGAGATCTGGCAACCTAAAGTAATTTTTTTCGACTTTGGCCCTACCCTTATTACGTGAAGGTTACCTCCCCAATGCCTTTGTGGATGTAATGGCCGGTATAGGCTAGATTTAAAAATTCCCAGTAACCAGTTAAACCAGTTCAGACAAAGGGAATTTAACAATCACATTGATGGTTGTCATGCATGCCTTCTGATTGTTTCGTCATTAGACATCCATACAATTGGATGCTTGACATTCCAATGGCATGCTTAAACATGTATCTAGTTATATACTGTCCCTTTAGTCAGAGGACATAATATAGCTGGTCACTTAATTGTTAAACAATGTCATTGGAATGTTACTCATAGGAGAAACAGTAGGGTTTATTTCTAGTGGTGCATGAGAACAATCGGTGTGCTAGTCAAATTCCACTGGGATGGAATGGTTTGTACTGGTTAGTGGTATTTCTTTTCCATTTAGTCCAGCTTAGCATATGTTTAAACGCTTATGATATCAGTCCATCTGAAGAAAACAGCTCAATAATCGATAATGTAAGAAATTCACAGTATTGTCTATGTTTGTTATCACGATCTAGTATTTATAGATTGTATTTCTGTGATCATATAATGAATAACGCCCTCATAATAGTGACCTTACGAAATGTTTATGATTTGAGCTAGTAAAGCCTGACCTGCCTGACATGTGGGCCAATTGTAAAAGTGGTTGATCCAATACTAAATTAATTGGAGAGGGGGGGGGGGGGGGGGGGGCTAGGAACGCCTAGGAACGCCAAATAGATTGGGCTTCATAGGGTTAATTAGTTTGTTTACCAAAGGTAACGACTTCATTTATGTTACTCTGCTATTTATTACAGAGGATTATACGTACATACACTATTATTGCAGTCAGGTTAACCCACAATCAACAAATCAAGTCCTCACTTAATGTGCGCTCTCTCAACCGATTGGGGAGCATTTCAACCAATGTGACCATAGAGTGTATCTTCTGCTCTCCCATCATTATATCAAATGCTCATTACTCCTGGTTAGAAAAACAATTAATTGAAAAAGTGGCACAGCTTTCTGAAGGACAAACGAGTCAGCTATATAGTTTGGTTTTGACCCGTCGTGACGTCACGATTTAAGGTCGCGCGCTCTGTGAATTGTGCCACATCACGTAGCCTATAATTTTGTGCAGGCTAATCATGAAAATGCAAAAGTGAAAAGAGTTCCCTCCTGATAATTACAGCTGTATAAAATGTATGTAATACCAATGTTATTTCACACATAGCTTTGCTAACTTACCCTTTTATTTCAAGAATAGGTGACGGTCCAAGAAGAAAAAGCGCGACGCCGTTAACCAACAATCCAAATATTACACACTGTCGTGCAAGCCCCTGTATAGAAACAATTTTGACAAATTTAAATTAAAAAAAATATAATGATAATCATTAATACAATCATCATGATAAATAGTGAAAATGACAATTACGTAACATTGTTGCGGCGTATTATTTATTTGTTTTAAGTTTGTATAGCCTGTGGATGTTATAGCAAGTGCTTCCGTTTGGCAAATGAAACAAATGAAACGTGCGCGCAGATAATACTGTATACAGTAATCACTTGGGCTCTGAGTCCTATCCTATTATCGCATAAATAAACGTGGCTCATAGTGCGTACAAATTTATGCGAGATTAACTCAGTTATCCCGTGATCCCAGGATTTAAACCTCCATATGAGGTAGGAGATATACATGTAATATTATGCAAATAATTACCGTTGGTGAAGGTGATGGGACAATCTATCACTTCCGAGGCGAGCTGGATGTAGCTATCTTTCCGAAGCGAAGCTGAGGAAAGATAGCGTATACATTCAGATCGCCGAGGAAGTGATAGTTTGCCATCGCCCGAACCAAAAGGTGATTATTTGCTTTATATTCGACATCGAACTTCTAGATCTAGTCTAAGCAGGCCTAGTCTAAGACTACTGTTACTAGGTTTGATCTACTTACCAACAATGTCAATGTTATTCCAATTTCGGTAACAGGGTAACTCCATGACAATTCCATTATTTTATAACAGTTCAAAAGTTAACTGTAACTCTTTAAAAATTCCAAAAGTTAAAAAGCGAAATGTAAACCCTCCCCAAAACAGTTCAAAGTCAACAATCACGAAAATAGAGTCGCCCTAACACTTGGTCTAGCGATTTCAAGAACAAGTCCACGGTCAGACAGTTCGTCAAAATGTATGCTTCCAGCATCGCAATAATCTTGGAACACTTTCAGGCTGAACTTAAGTTGTCGCTTTGTATTTTTACTTTTACTCTCAAGCAAAAGAAATGTCCAGTTCAGCTTCGTTAGAGCTCAAATCTTACGTC